>CABFVX010002867.1:15532-43829 GCA_902151425.1 Timema shepardi | reverse complement strand
AATATATGGCTACACTCCGTCTATAGAAGTACCTTTTATTTAAAGTCATTTACTGGATTTAAAAAAAAAATTAACATCTATTTACTAAATTGTAATTTTTCTTCTACTAAATGTGCAAAATTACATTTTTATCATCTTTTTTTCTATGATTATCATAATTATTAATACTATTATGTGTTCTGTCAATTCCTTTTGTCTGTAAACTTAAACCGTCAATGCACCGTGTCCTCTGCCTCCTCCTTCATTTCCCAGAATTTTCTTTTTTTCCTTCAACCTTACCTTTCATGATGTCAGGCAAAAGGCAATTTTATATAGTTTCTAAAATGTAATTAAATAAAAATTGTTGATTTGAGTTACACCTATAACCATTCATGTGCCATATTCTTTTAGACTTGTATACATAACAGAATAAATTTCTTGTTTCATTTAAAGATATATATATATTTATTGTGTTTATTGAGAAAGAAAAAAAGAGAAATTACCTCTATATAGGTAGCTATCCATCCCCCACGCTCTCTCACTCAATGGAACAGTTGATGTTATGCACCACGCCCTAAAACCCCTCTATAGTAAAGTTGATATTTCACAGCCCCACCAGCATGTCCCACTAATTATTAACCCCTTGTAGTGGATGTGTTTTTGGTGTGCCCCCCCTTTCTTATGTATGTTTGTTACATGTTTGGTTTTTTTGTTTTTGTTTTTCTTGCTTGGTACCCCTATAGAATCGCCCACCACACCCAACAATGATGGTGACTCCACCTCCTTACGTAAGTATTATTTATATTGGTGTAATCGTTCACACATTTCAATTCGTTTTTATTTGCTTGCCGACAGACTCGCCTGCTTCACTAACATAAATTTAGATGTGATAGAATATAGATAGTTATCTAATGCTTTGCTTTAAATTTGCCTTTTTTCTGCGTTGTTTTTCCATGTAACAAAAATAGGGGTCTGCGAGCTTGGGTTTTTCATTCGAGCCGAACTCAAGTTTAGTATTTCTAAAAGCTCTCCAGTTTGAGTCGAGTTCAAGTATTGTATATTCATAATTTTAAAACGTTAGAAAGTATATTAAAACACATGTTCTTAAAAGAGGGGGGAATAATTTTTATAAATAGTTAATTTTGAAAAAAATAAATGAAAATATTGGTTTTTAAATTATAAATAACACTTATAAAACACAATTTAAAAATATGAACAACATTCAAATTAAAAAATAATTAAAATGTTTTCAACACTCATGTTTTTAAGGAAATTAAAATTACACTAACAATTACAAAAATAAGTTAATAAAATGAATAATCGCATGATGGCTTGGATTTGTTTAACGAAACAGTGCAGAAACACTATACATTGATGTAAAGTGAAGGTACTCTAGGTAGTGAAGGAAGCCAATGTGAAAGGATAGTTAGGTTACGCCTAGGTATAAATAAAACATACTTCTCTCCTCATATCGTCTTAAACTTTTCCACTTCTTCGAAACTTAAATCGTTGTAAATTAGTTTGAATTGTTGGGAATATTAATTTTTCATTAATGTCTCTTCATATGAAAAATAAATATTTCTTAAAATTCAAAACAATGTGCAACTGTGGGAGCTTGAAGAAGTGGGAAGTGTAAAAGTGTAAGAAGAAATAGAGAAGTATGTTTGTTTATATCTAGGCCTAACCTAACTATCCTTTTAGGTTGACTTCTTTAACTATCACTTTACATTATTGTAAAGTGTTTCTACATTGTTTTGATAAAAAGTTAATAAAAGTGACATTTTAATAAGCTTTCGTGGTTCGTTTATTATTCCTTAGTGTAATTGTGCATTATCATGTCTTCTGTTCCATTTCCATTCCTCTATGCGCAGTTGCACATGCGCGTTGTACCGGATCTTGTTAGACATTATTTTATTGAGAAATTTACTTCACTTCAATTTTTAATGGTTATAAAAGTTTATGCTGATACTTTAAAATTAAAAATAACATGACTAAAATAATATTTCTAGCAAACAATATGAAATAGTAATGGCTTTTTTAATCTAATTGTGGTAAGTTTGGTAAAATATGTATTTATTTTAAACAGGTTAACCATTATTATTCCATAACTAAATAATAACTAAACTAGAGCTAGTTTTGTAGCTAAACACATTAATTAATACAAGTTTTAAATATCTTAAGTTTGAAAACATTTAATAGAAGATATTTTTGATATTACATTTTAATTTAACACAAATTATTATTTTAGAAAAGGACCAAGTAAAAATAGTAAAAAGAATAATTCAATTATTTAGTAATCTTCTTAACTATTTTTATTTTCATTGCATTATCATGACAATACAAGTGAACAATTTCAATCAAGTATAATTCAAAATGGACGATAATCTTAGTAATACTATAAATTCGAAAGTTTATGTGTTTGGATGTTTGTTACTCAATCATGCCAAAAGTGCTCTACGGATTCGAATGAAACTTTTTACATTGGTAGAGTATGTCCTGGAATAACATATAGGACTATTCCCAACCTTTGATTTTACATTAATTTTACAATACTAATGTTTATACTTTTAGTATACATTAATTTTACAAACAATTTTACAATATTAATGTTTAAATTTTTCGTAAATAAGATATTTCGTAGTAAATAAATATCTATTATTTAAGTTGTCAATTATTAATTTAACTTTTTTAAAAAAAAGCTTAGTTAAAAATTAAAAGATTTATAAATTATTGTAAAAGCTAGTATTGAATAAATTTACCTGTTGAACGTGGTTTTAATGCTCTCTTATGTTATTAATGTGAAAATTGAAATTAATTTTCCACAATTTGTTAATTGACCGAATGATTTATAAGTGGAAATGCTGATATTATCTCAATTAAATATACTATGCTTACTATTTTGTTTTAAAAATTAATTATTAAGTACATCAAGTAGAAGTTTGAAAATGATGAGCCTACAAAACTTTCACACTCGATCTCGAGCTTAAGCAACAAGCTCGAAATACGAGTACTCACAGAGCCCTAAACAAAAACTTTAGCAAGTTATATATCATAAAAATCTTGCTAACTCTAAAGTTCACTGCGCACCTATGCCAGCTATTTCTATCCTGAGCCAATTCTATCCAGTCAACATCATTACACACTCTTTCTTTCAGACCCATTCTAATCTTATCCTCCATTCTGAAAATAGGTCTTCCCACTGGTATTATATTATCTGGGAATATAATTTTTGTGTTTTTATTCCTTGCTTTTACTTTCTTTCCTCTCTTTTACTAATATGATTTAAATATTAAAGGTATGATCATACTTTGCGACCAGGACACTGGAACATAAAATCGTGCTATTTATATGGGTGAACCAAAGTCGACAGACACTATTTATGTAGTGTTGCCATCAGTTGCAAGTATGGACTTAGCTTAAAGGCAGCGAAACACTTGTCTCGTTCTAGACCTTTTCTTTTTCTCAAAGGGACCTGTGGTAATATGGTTTAAACATATTCACCTTAATAAATACTTTACTTAACAATTTTCCATCTTAGGGTTGGTTCATTCCAAATCTCCAACTTAACCTTCGAATCCCGAATTGGTAAAATATTATGAATAGAAGAGTAAATATAAATATAGTGAAAAAATATTAAATATAAATAGTAACTAACTAAATGTTAACATTCTTTCTTATAAAACATTGATATATTCAGTTGTGTTAAATTACTGGTCCTGGACCTGGTTGTTAAGTTCATCCCATAATTATAATTGGTTCTGAATCACCAATAAGCATTAATAGGGCTCTAGAAAATTTTAATTTTAAAATTTTAAAACAATAAGTAAAGGATATGAGTCTTGAATCTGAAATTTTCTTGAATTTCAAATATCTTTAAGGATTCTAGGGTCATGTCCCAACTTTATCTGCTTTTTCTGAATGATATGTTTTCTTAGTTTCTTATAAACTTAACCATACTTTTTCACTGCTTTCATGACATTCCTCAGTCAATGGGTGTATAAAATTTAAATTGTCATTGAAGCTTAACCAAGCCGATTGAGATATATACACACACACAGTAAGGCCCCTATATTCCCAGGAAATACATTCCTAGATCTACTGCAGTTACGTGAAATTGCAGATAATACAGAATGTGATATTCATGCAACATACATAAATACAATAAAATGTAACTGATAAATTATTCACAGTATTATATTACCAACATTAAATAAAGTAATAACGTATACTGTACACTACAGTGTACTTACTATTCTCCATTCTTCTTGTTGCGACAAGATGATGATGATGATGATGATGATGATGACGACGACGGTGATATGATAATACAATTCCCACAATGAGGAGATGAATTGGAGTGATGCTGAAGCCATTGTGACTTATAAACTATTTTTTTCTTTAATTAAATTAAAATAAAATTGGGCAGCGGTAAATCACGGATACTGAATCAGTGGTACGGGGGCCCTACTGTATATATATATAAACATAGCGCAATACATGCCAAATGTAACATAGTTATATTAGGATAATTGTAGGGAAGAAGGCTTTAATACCAAAATCAGGGTATAAATTCCTCTAGAGGGTGACTGATTTAAACCCTGATTTGGATAATATTGATCTTCTCTTTAGTCTATTGTTCAGAGGTCCTGGGTTCAATCCCTGGTGTTTCCATTTCTTGTGAAGCAGTGGGTTTGAAACAAGGTCAAACTCAGCCTTTGGAAGACAAACGAGGGACTACTTAAATAGATAATTAGCAGTTCCGGTCTAAAAAATTGAGATTAGCGACCAAGGGGCTCGTTGTGCTGACCACATGACACACTCTATCTGCAAATTTTGATTCTCTCATCGCTAACTCTCTCGTTACTCGGTTGGTATAGCTTGTCCGCAGGCACACGCTGGGATAGTATAGCTTAATCTTCATGGAGAATGAAAAAATAAAAAAAGGAATAAAGTTTTCTTTTAATATTGTGGTTCCATTCATAAACTACCTTATTTTAATTCATAAAAAAATCACTTTTGTTTTACTCATTATAAAATATTCATAGTATGCAGCTTTAATACATCTCAAGTTAAGAGTCACTTTCACAGCTGATTATCCAGGTAATTACAGTAGCCCCATGGCTCCTTTGGTGCTGTTGACTGACAGCTCACAGCTGACGGCTTTGAAAAGTTACCAGACCAAATTATGTATCCCTACGCCGAACCAAATGATCTGCAAAAACCTGTATTTAGCGGCTGTCACTTCTGACAGTCAAACTGTAGGTATATACCTAAATGTTGACTGTCATAAGTCAGCTGTGAGCTGTCAGTCAGCACCAAAGAAGCCATCGAAGTTTAGTTTTTTGCATAATTCGCTTAAATAAAACAAATCTGGATCATTTTAATATATTTTTTTTTAAATAAGTTTAAAATGGCATTGGTCTCAATACCACTGCTTTTTAAAGTAGAAAACATATCTATAAGGAAACACTCTTTTTGCTTTAAGAGGTAATTGTATTCTATTTGGAAGAAGGTACAGGAAAGATGGAATAGAAACATGTAAAAGGAACAAACACAATATGGCTTTTAAAACAAAAAGACGAAAAACAGCTCACACTTTATATTGCTGCTGCCAGCACCTGTACCTTCTTGCAAATATAATATAAAGTAGAATACAGGAAACTGATACTATTACCAACCTATGTTAGGTTTTATTCATGGGATGAGGTGGGCTCTTAATTAACCACCTACAAAGAGTAATTAACAAACACAAACCTTTTTTTAACTTTAAGTTTTTTTAAGGCACAGTTTTATTTTGTATCTATTGGAATCATTTTTAAATTATGGTGGTAACATATAAACTAGAATTTAAAAATGTATTTTACTCATTTCTACTGTACTATTATTTTTTTTTGTTTTATTTGCAATAAAAAAATCATGATTTTTATTGATTTACTTCAAACAAATTTTTGTTTTTGCTGTAAATAAGTGTAAAAGGCAAGGAAAAAATTTTGAAAGGATAAATCGAACGGCTTCTAAAAATAAACACAATTTTAGGATCATTGAAGCGTATGTCATGTAACTTAAAAAACGTTGTTCCAGCAGACTCTTCAATCAGTGAAAATAAAATGACACCTGCTATTAACCGCAACTCCCATGACCAAACTCCCAACATGGCCGACATGCAAGGTGCTGTATGTCTTTTTACAATGACAAACAAATTAACACATCACTCTTCTCACGTTTATTCATGTGTGCCGTAGTTTTAAATAATCTCTCAAAAATAGGCTGTTGATGACAAGCTAGATCGGGGCTCAAATCCTGGTTGGGTGTAATCATGTTTTTTTTAAACGGTTTTCCACTCTTTCTCTATGCAAATGCAAATCTAGGCATTCAACCAAGAAACTGGCAAAATTAGGCATTATCAACATAAAATTGTAACATGTGTAAACAACGATATTCTATTTATTTAAATTGTTGCCTAGGTTAGGTACAACAATCATGGACTCAATAAACTAATAATATACGTTTTTCAGTGGCCGCATGGTTTAAAGCGTCACACTCCTATTAAATTAGACTGCCGATGATGGGGCGATTTAGGTTTGAATCCTAGCCTGGTTCATTGAGGGTGGTTTTCCGAAATGGTTTTTACACTCTTCCTTCATGCAAATGTGATACATTTCCTCTAAAATCAATCTTGTTCATCCCTAACTCATTAACTTAATTAGTATATACACATATAACTTGAACAGGTGGTAAGATGCGGTGATAAAAAAAAAACTCATAATCAACCCCGCACACATTGTATTGTTTTATTCTCACTTCCCCATGACCAAGGTCATCCACTGCGCATGCATGTAAACTCTGCTAAGGTTTTACTGGCACAAGATGTCTCAATAAATCTCACAAATTCATATGTGTGCGCATTTCTTATTAGGGTATATTCATACTCACAATTACTTAACAAAAAAACAACTGAAAAGAACGATGATAATATAAATATACTCTTTTCTAATATTTTCTCGTGAATCATACTAAACTGCTTGCAATTGTACATTGAATCAACAATAAACTCCTCTTATCGTGGTAACATTGCATCTCTTATTGACTCCTTCTACAGTAAGCACTTGGGTGAAAGGAGATTATCTTGTTTTTAATATCTAATGAGCTCTAACCTTTGCAATATTTTTAAGTAATATATTTTTCTTGAATTAAATTTATCTTTTTATAATTTTATATTCATCCCCATTTATTTTAATTCTTCCCAATTTAATTTTAATTACTCTTTGAAAAAAAGAAAATATTTATAACATCAAAAGGAAACTAAGCTTTTGATAACTGGAAAATAATTTTAAGATTTTTGTGTTTGCACCATTCTCTACAATGGATGAATTCTCTTCTTTTATTTTAGTACATTTATTTTCTTTGCTTTTTGATTTGTTTTGTCTTAATTTTTCACTATTGTACTATTATTAGTTACATTTATATACTATTATAAATATACATATATATTAATATAAGTACTAAGCTAAGTTTCAGACCTCCTTCAGTGGTTGAATGGTCCAAGATGCCACTTTCGCAATAGATAGAACTGCTGATGACTAGAAGATCAGGGCTAGAATTTCGGTTAGGTTGGTTTTTCACTCTTTATTCATGCACATGTGGGTACACTTCCTTTAAATTCAACCTTTCTAATCCCAACACACTACCATACAAATAACCCGCACAAATAGTATGGCATGGGTACAAATAAAGACTTAAGTTTCAGATGTTCTAGGTATTCTCACTTTCATTGCAAACATACAGCGCTGTTGTATTTTGACAACTTTTTAATATTGCTGCTTTAATGCTATTTTTTTTCCTTTTTATATAAATTTATCTAAACAAACTCATACATTTTATCTAATTAGTTTATATGTACTCTCTTTAAATTATGACTATACTTGAATCTTCTGGGTGCGACCTGCATGAAACTCGGCCCGCATCAAATCTGTGTTGATGCCGCATGTGTTCGGCACGTTTTTTTTTATTGGTTTGCATGCTTTGGTTGTAGTGGTGACACAGTAAATAAAAGACGAAGGGCTTATATATATAATATATTTAATAAACATTTTTCCGGCTGAAGGAGATTGGAAATATTCGTTAATGGACGTGATTCTCATGTCATTTGTGTTTTTGTTTCAGCATTTATGCTGTGCTATACACAAGATGATACACACACTGAAGGTATACACCAGCTACTAAAGTATTAAGCTTAAGGTTTTGTTTGTTGTTTGGTGTTAGAGTCTACTTGGATCGGTCCACCCGAGTATGAGACAACTTATTCACACATGTGTTTGTTAATGAAAAATATTTGAAGATGGGACTTAGAGAGGCTGTCACAACGTAGTATCGTAATCTGGAGTCTTTATTAGAAAACATTGGAATCAAGATCCTCGGAGAATGAGTCATTTTAAAATGAAATATAAAAAAAAAGTTCAATGTTTTAAAATGAAGAAAGCATAAGACAACATTTGGATGAGTTATTTAGTTTGAGAGGTAGCTTACATCCTGGTCTCACACAGATTTAAACTGTCTACATATTATGTAAAGGGCCCTAAACTTTCTTATGTACATTATTTTTCTTGTTTTCAATTGGAGTCTTATTTAACTGGAAACAAATGTGGATGAATCGTTAATGTTTGTTAAAAATATAGTTAGTCACATACAAGTATCGTTTTTGTGTCCATTAGATAAGTAGTTAAAGAAAAATAGTGTTAAAAATTATTATATAAATAGTTGATGGTTATGGTGTGTTAGACCTGCTGGGAGATGTCTCACCGTAGTGTTGTTATGGGTTTTTTTGTTGTGCTACTGTGTAACGTAAGTGCTAGCTAGCTTAGTGTTGTCGTGCATGCTAGAATAAAATTAAGCTAGAGTTTCTGCTAGCCTCGCCTTGCTAGGCTGGTTACCCACCCCCGTCTCCTAGTTTGTAAAAAATAAGTTTTATTATGTAGACTAGATCATTCCCACTGGAAATGTTCTCTTAATGTAAAGGACAACGACAGTGAAATTGGTTGTTGTATAGAAATGAGGGTATTGAATGGGAATCCACACATTTAAACTTAGGGCCAGTTTCGTAGTCAGACCTAATATACCTAAATTGTGGCAAAATACATGATACCTCCCTAGACCAGAATGGAATGGACCGATGTCATATTCGAAACTGGCCCATTCCATTTGAGTTTAGGTAGGTGTCAGTTGTTGTTTTGTATTTAGTACAGCGCCACTCACACTTGGGGCGTACTAGGTCTGAATATGAAACTGGCCCTTTCTCATAGCGTTCCAGATTCTAATCAATATCAGAGACAAGCTTTTCTTTATTATTAATTTTTTTTCAGCCTCAAATTACAGACACAGAACAGTCCAATTTTCATTGATAAGGTATTTCTGAAAATACAATTTTATATATATATATTTTTTAAACAAGTTGATTTAAACGAAGATTGTGAAGATTATTACAAATGTAACAATCCTTTCTTGGATTCAAAGAAAATGAATATGATGTTTGTGTCCACACATAAATTAAATTTTCATATGAATACCCCAATTTTCTTACAGATGAACATACCAATAAAATAACTCTAATAATATAGTTAAATATTATCACTGTTGAATGCAAAAAAAAAAGTTTCTGCTTTCTAAAAGGTACTCCAAATAACTATTACTAAGGTGCGGCAGAAGGGAGCGCGAGTAATTTTACAGTTTTTATAGCATTACTTTTTTTCTCCAAAAAAATAAATCAAATATTTATCCAGTAGCAACATAAAGTTTAGTTTTCTGCACATGCTAATATTAACAGATCTTGAATATCTTTCGAGGGTGTCCTGGAATTTTGTCATAACTTTTTCTCTTTGTTTAAAAAGTTTTGACAAAGTTCCAGGACACCCTTAACAGATATTCAAGATCTGTTGATATTAGCATGTGCAGAAAACTAAACTTTATGCTGCTACTGGATAAATATTTGAATCATTTTGTCCAAAAAAAATGTAATGCTATAAAAACTGTAAAATTACTAGCGTTCTCTTCTGCCGCACCTTAAGAAAATCAACTACTAGCTTTTATTTTAAATAAACCAAAACTGCTATTAAATTTCCCCTTGTGTCCATTTATACTGGTTTCATTATTACTGCGAAACTATTCATTTATTATTAAACGCTAGAATAGAAGCATGGACAACATGTTAACGGTGGCTATGATTCATTGATGCTCTGGGAGTCGACGAGTTCCACACATCTATCACAAACTCTTACTTAAACTATACAAGAAGAATTATCCTGAACACAAAATTATTCTAGATTAGCCCAGTGTTGGAGCAAAGCCAATTATCTCAGCTTCTAATTTTGTATCAAGGTGTTTTTTTTTAAATACACGTAATTTAATTGATAGATGTATCCATAACCAAAATTAATTTCCACCTTTGAATAGCAAATACACTTAAATTTAGTTTTCTCACTTATTTCTGTTTCTATCCTTTAAAAAAAAAGTTACTTGTGTAGCCTCTCATAATGTTAGTGGTGGCTCTATTTCATCATCAAATCAAGGTAAGGCGAAAGTAGCAACTTTACACTTTAAAAAAACCTGATGTAAAATGATTATAAGACAACATAGCCAATTCACATATTGCATTTATGTCAAAACCTGGAATGACCAGTTCATAAAGATATTTAATAGTAGTGTGTGGTTGTGTGTGTGTTTGCATGCATCGAAAACAGTCCTTAATGAATGTACATTGTATGTGTTAACAGGCAGTGAAGAGTCAGTCCTATCCTATGAGGCAGTACAACAGCTCCAAATACAGTACACGAGGCCTGTGATCATCTTGGGACCCCTCAAGGACCGTGTCAACGATGATCTCATTTCGGAGTTTCCCGACAAATTTGGCAGCTGCGTCCCACGTGAGTAGCTCTTTTAACAATTATTATATTAAAAGTGTGTGTAAATAACTGTGAAGATGACTAAAAGAAAATGTACCAGTGTTTTACTACGAGGAAAAGTGAAAACAATAAACTTAACAGTGCTTGGCGGCTTTTGAATGAATACGATATTTGTCTAATTATTTTTAACACTACCCCCTAAACTATTTTTATCAGAAGGTATATAACTTATGTGTTTGAAAACAAGGTACGTAGGAAGATATTTGGTCCAAAATGGGATGAGTCTACTGGGGAGTGGAGGATATTACATAATGCTGAGTTACATATTCTGTACTCATCACAAGACATTGTTAGGATAATCAAGTCTTGTACATTATGGTGGTGGGAAAGACATGCGTCTTGAATGGGAGAATCTAGAAACTTGTTCAGAATATTGATTGGCAAACCTAATGGGAAGAGACCATGGGGAAGACCTAGGTGCAGACGGGAGAATAACATTAGAATGGACTTAAAAGAAAAAGGGTGTAATGAGGTGGACTGGATAGAACTTGCTCCAGATATGGAAAGGTGGCATACTTTGGTTAGTGCAGCAATGAACGTTCAAGTTCCTAGTGACATAGAGTAAGTAATTTTATTATATTTATATATATATAAAAAAAAAGGAACAAACACAATATGGTTTGTTCAATGAAATAAATAACATAGTACAAACTTTGCATTACCGCCCAATCCCCCGACCTAGGTTCTGAACTTCTTATACGGGAGTGTGAAACCAGCAACATAACTTCCTAAAAGAGGAAATTAAAATTGTAAAGAATGATAAAACACTAAGATAGGAAAAAGATACAGGAAAGAGACATTTGGATGTGAATATATTATATTTATTTATAAGGAAAACTTATCTTCACTTCTTCAGCTGAAGAAGGGGACAGATCTACCCTAAAAACTAAATAATTATGTGTTTTTAATTGTGAACTTTGAAGCCAACAGTTTTATGGTAAGTGTGTAGACCTTGCACCTTTATCTTCTTTTCAATATTTAGTTTATAAATATTAAAAATTCAATTACATATCAGGTTAAAAATACTCATACCTACACAAAATAGCATTATTCACACATCGTTACTATTTAGGTGTGCCCAAGTACTCTTTTTTTTTATATATATATATAGTCTTGAATTTTTGGAGTTAAGGAGTTGAAATCCTAGTATAAGTTATTTTAAAATTATTAAATTTAATACCAACCAGACCATTTGTAAAATTTACATAATAACTATCCCAAATAATAATACCTTTATAACTTTAGCCTGCGGTCAAGTTATATCGACCAAACTGCCGCCGCTATTACCAATGTTAATGCTTACATTTGCGGATAGAGGGTGTCACTGTTAATCTCAGTTTTCTAGACCAGAGCTGCTACCTATTTACTAAAGTAGCTCCTCATTTGTTCTTGTGAGGTTGAGTTTGAGCCCGCCAGAAACTTACCACTAGACAATAACAATAGTAACCATAATAAATATATCTGACACATGTGTTTAAACACAAGAAAAGGTTAATGTTGTAATACACAAAATAGATATTGTAGACTTGTTAGATCTAGAAATATTGTCAACTATCATAGATTGTTTTTTATGTATTCCTTTTAACATTTCATCTTTTTCCCCCAATCAGACACAACAAGGCCAAAGCGAGAGTACGAGGTGGATGGCAGAGACTATCACTTTGTGGGCTCTCGAGAGCAGATGGAGAAGGATATCCAGAACCACTTGTTCATTGAGGCGGGACAATATAACGACAACCTCTATGGCACCTCTGTAGCCTCTGTTAGAGAAGTCGCCGAGAAGGTAATTGTAATATAACACAATTTTATTGGGCGTTCTGAATACTTGTCTTATTGTCCAGAACATGGATCACAGTATATTTGGCTATTTTCACAAAATTTCGAGGTTTTTTTTAGGCTATCATTAAAAATAACTTCCTAGTTGTGGCCTGATACCGATTCCTCGATTCCCATGATATCGACTGGTATTGTAATGATTGATACGATTCGCTAAAAATCTCAATACCACTATGTAGTATTCAACACGGTTAACTCCTCATATGGGTTGGGGATAGTGATGGGCATAATCATATGATTTAAATAATCGAATTTAATTTTATTTTGTTCTGCTGTTTTTGATTCCTTTTCCAAATACTTCACTACGGTATAAAAAAAATCAACAATTCACAGTAATCAAATAGATTTAAAAACAATGAGTTATAAAATTGTTATGCATTTGATTCTTAACACTTAGCCTACACAGTGCTTGATAAGTAAGATGTGATGGAAAAACTTTGATCGATTTTAAAGAAAAATCAATAATACGTAATGTTTACTAAACAATTTTAGCGATGCTGAACTAGAGTTTCGATTCATGAAACGCCACAAAATATCTAACCAAAGGATAATATTAAGTAAATTATTATCCTTGATTAGATATACCTATATCATTGGTTTTGAAATAAAAATAAAGAGACTGGTTTAAATGGTGACCTGGTGGTCTAGGGATAAGATGTCAGACTTCTGTGCTGGGGTCCGAGGTTCAATCCTAGGTCCCACCACAGATTTATCTAATTACCAAACCCTTCTTTCACCTCTGACAAGACGTGTATTAATTAATCACAACTTGTGAATGTGGGGAATGCCAGGCCTTTACTGTGGTTCGGATTCCATGTTAAACTGTAGGTCCTCCATTTCATCTCACAATCACCCTACATAAGTGTGTATAACCCGAATGGATAGTAAGACACAGAGCTAATAATAATTATTGTTACTATCATTAATTTTTCGCGCTTGGCTGTCATGATGGCTTACTTTTTCTGTCATTCACAGCAGACCTGTTCATCAGTTAGATTTTTTGTAACGGTGAAATATTTTTATCTTTTTTTCATAAAAGCAACAGTTTGATGTAATTTATTAGCATTACAAAATAAGTCTAGAAGTCTAATAGAATGAAATCTAGATCAGAGTGATTAAGTGGTGATGATCGATTTTCTTTAAGAGGCAACCATTACCTCTTTGTCCAATGGCAGCAATGTAAAGTTTAAACTGTGTTCTTTTTTCATTGTAAAAGCCATATTGTGTTCGTCCCCTTTTATATGTTTCTATCCACCTTTTCTCAACCTTCTTCCAAATCAAATAATTATTAATTTCTTCATTCATGATAAAATAAATACCACTTTAAAAAACTCTGTCCGAAACCACTGAAAAACTTGGGGTCATCTTAGATTTGTGGTTGTCTTGGTTTCGGGTGAATATGGTAATCTAACTTAAGACTAGGACAGGCACAACATCCAGTCCCCAGTCGTAAATTCATCACTGTGAAAAGGTAAACCCACATTTCAATGATAAATTTTTCGGCCATGCTAGGAATCAAATCCCAAACCCTTAGTTCAGGAAATATACGCGTTACCGACTTAGCTAAGGTGTGTGATACATACTTCATATCCATTAATAAATTAATGTTTGCAATATATAATGGCTGGAAAGGTTGGAAAATCAAGGCAATTTTAAAATATAGTTTGGCTGGATATGCTGTAAATATTTTTATATTTAGCAACGCGTGTTACTACCCATTCAGGTTACATGCTTAAGTACTAACTACGCTAATGGATTAGTAATTGGGGAAGTTGAATTTAGATTAAGTATTTGCATGAAGGGAGAATGGAAAACCATATAGTAAACCCCCCTTCTTCCCAAGTTCACCTGAGCTAGATTCAAACCTCAATCTCCCCATCCTCAGCAGACTACAGTAGCCCCATGGCTTCTTTGGTGCTGACTGACAGCTCACAGCTGACAGTTGACGGCTTTAAAAAGCTACCAGACCAAATTACGTATCCCTACGCCGAACCATATGATCTGTAAAAACATGTGTTTAGCAGCTATCACTTCTGACAGTCAAATTTTAGGTACATACCTAAATGTTGACTGTGAGCTGTCAGTCAGCACCAAAGAAGCCATGGGGCTACTGTAGCTCAACACGAAACTAGCGTGTTGGCCAACTACGCCATCAAGGTGGGTTCTGTAAATGTTCCTCCTTAATAAAAAGGAAATGTTCTACTCTCCTGTTTGCTTTGTTCTCAAGTATT
This sequence comes from Timema shepardi, assembly GCA_902151425.1. NCBI lineage: Eukaryota > Metazoa > Arthropoda > Insecta > Phasmatodea > Timematidae > Timema > Timema shepardi. The sequence continues at coordinate 28,828 of CABFVX010002867.1, read as the reverse complement.
TGTATTGTTGACAGGGCAAGCATTGTATTCTGGACGTGAGTGGAAATGCCATCAAGAGGTTACAAGTCGCACAGCTGTTCCCCATCGCCGTTTTCATCAAACCAAAGTCTGTCGAATCTATTATGTAAGTTTTTAATCTCTGTGAGATTCTGTACCTAGACGTATTTGAAAGAAAATTAAGGAAAGATATACTAAAGGATTGGGGATAAAAAAATTAGTGCATGATGATGCTAGGTTCTGTCTTTACATCTAATTTAGTAAGAAAATTTTCAAACAATAATTTAAATACAAAGAATTAACTAATATTCAAAACTTTTAGAATTTTCCATACTCAAACGTGGGCAAATATACAGAACTACTACTGCTACAGTCCAATTTATTTTTAGAAGGACCTTTTATACAATAAAAAAACTTAGATCTGGGTCGAATCCGAATCTTAAATATGCTATCGAATCGTGGATCTTTAAATATGTTCAATTCTAATTGAATTGAAAGTATATAAAATTTGATTTAAATCAGTTGTTTTAGGCAAATCACAAATGAAGAGAACACTTTTTTGGTAAATTAACCATACTATTTTTATATTTATTTTTTATTTTCGTTACTCCCCAAAATACACTTGTCTATATAATTCCTTTTATTAATTGCTTAAAATCGTTATTTGTAGTCAAGGTTTTCTTTATTGTATTCGAAATACTTTTTAAAGATACCTATGAAACTTGAATCTCTTGAATAACATAAGATTCAAGGATTAGAGGAATCTCTAAAAAAAAATATTTTTGCTGCCTGATTTGATTACATTTTACTATTTTATTAATATTATTTTATAAGTATTGGCAATATATTAAAAGTGAGAGCCGCAGATCACATAACTTGGCTTATGAATACATTAATGTATATCTAGTAACATTTAAAGCCTTACCTATGAAAATTGGACTGTACAATGTCATGAAGTCAATCTGATTGACAAATAATTCAAATAATCTGCTGGCATAATTGAATAGTCCATTTAACTTGCACTATTGAAACATTTTGATTTCACCCAAATGTAGATAATATTAATGTTTGACTCGGTGTATTGATGTTGTTGAAGCAAAGGGAATATGCAAGGATAGGGAAGTGGGCATGGATTAAGTATGGAGTTGTTTTTTGAGCTGGGTGTACAGTTTCTTGCCTACCTCGAAAGGAAGCGGTTCCCAACCTTTTTTTTTTATCTTGCATACCCCTTGGCCGCTCATTTCCATAAATTATGTTTTTTTTTGTTGTTTTTTTCAACAGTATTAGTTATTTCTAATTAATTTGTTGCAACTGAATATAAATGGGCTAGTAATGGGACTGCAAAACAATTTATTAATGAGGTTAAATATATTTTTAGGTTACATTTATTAAAACTAACACATTTACTGTATTTATTAATTTATTAATAATTATAAAAACTATTTTATGTTTGGAATTGAAATGATTTTCTCAAGGTCAAATATAGAGAAAAAACCTTGCACCAGCCCTCACCATAGCGTTGAGTTAATTTCATAACTTTTGACAGATCTTTTATCTTACACTGCTGTCACATGTTGTTCTTTCGACCATCATTCAAATATGTTTGCACACCCCCGAATGGCCTGACACGCACATACACTTCATTTGGAACCATTGCCATAAGGGAACGGTGTGATTAGGTATAAATATATGGTGAATATACACACACAAAAGTTTGCTTGATGGAATACTATCTTATTAAATAATTTAATAATCAATGACTTCTTAGGTTCTACAAGAAGAAATGTTGAGACAATTTACTTATATTTTAAGAATCTGGGAAAGAAAATATCAAACTAGGCCGAGTTAATACAAAATTGTGGTAAACTCTATTTCCTAAAAGAATTTATATATTTCTTCGTTTTGTAGGGAAATGAACAAACGGATGACGGAAGAACAAGCGAAAAAGACATTTGAACGTGCGATGAAAATGGAGCAAGAGTTTGGCGAGTATTTCACAGGTATGGATAACTTTATATTTTTGAATACTTTTTTAATATGTTTGCTGTGCCTATATTGACAATTCATAATCATATGTTTTGTTGTGATCGTTACCACAATTTTCTTCAAGAGGCAGCCATTACCTCTTTGTCCAATGGCAGCAATGTAAAGTGTGAACTGTGTTTTTCTATTCACTGTATAAGCCATATTATGTTTGTTCCTTTGACATGTTTCTATACACCTCTCCTATACCTTCTTCTAGGGTGTGCGAAGCTTTGAAACAAACATTAGCTTCACCTTTGCTTCAAAAAATATTTCATCTTCACCAGTAAAAATATTGACATCTAAAATACTCACTTTATGTTCAATCACTGGCATTCTGAGTTGTTATATTCATTACAAATCATTATTAATATAAAAAATTTGAAGCAATTGAATTGATTGCTGTGATAGTAGCTCAATTTATCAGATTGAAACAAAATATTACAATTAATTGTGCAATAAAACATTTTCCAAATAATTTTAATGTGTTGAGTAACTTAAATAACCATAATATATTTTTCCAAGCGTAAAACAGCTAATAAAAAATATTTTGATTTGAAATGAAAAAGCGGACTTCGCACACCCCTACCTTCCAAATATAATCCAATAACCTCATAACTTGAAAAGAGATTTTCTTTAAAGGGAATCCTAGTATTTAAAATGTTGCATCGGATTTTAAATCTAAAGTCCAACCAAATAAATCCCAAAATCAAATCCATAGGAATTTAATTCTAACTTTGAATCTAAAAGGTAAACAGTTGTATGATTTAACTGTTTAAAAAAAGATTGACTTGAGTGTATAATCTTGTGATACTTGTAATATTTGAAATTTAGTCATTATTTGTAGAGGGTTTCTTGAGCTTTTTTTTTTATTTCGACTCAATTAAATTATAAAATACAATAGTTTAGATTTTTACATTACTTTCGTTACTTATTGGGAATAATTGATATGTTCAACAAAACAGTATTATTAACCATTCTTATTTTGTGTTTGTAGCGGTAGTCCAAGGGGACACACCAGAAGACATCTACCTCAAGGTGAAGGAGGTGATTCAGGAGCAATCCGGACCAACAATCTGGGTTCCGTCGAAAGATCAACTGTGACGGGGCGCCCCCGCCTCCCCTTGGAGCTTCCCTGCGCCTGTCGGCAACGCTCACTGAGCCTTCTCCCCCTCTCTTTGTGCAGGACAGGGCCCAACACCCCGTGTGGGCACTCCAGGAATTGATTTTATTATCGGGTGAAAAATTTCCACCTCTTCCCCCATACTCGCTCGCAAACAATCGCTAGACTGGGCTCGATTTCTTGTTAACTTATTGATGAATTTCAATGTAAATTTTCATCCGAATCTTATGTAAGTACCTTTAACTTGATGTAAATAGAAGTTTGGAAGGGGGGAAAAAAATCAAGTTTGAATCGGTTTACGCCCTTCCTATCAAACATGTTAAAAGTGGCAAACTTAAAATTTATATGTGCCAAAAATAAAAATAAATTATTGGATGACATTATTTTAACACATTATGATATATGTTTAAGTCATCAGAAAGTGCAATCGTGGAATATTTTCAAGTTGTTCAGGCTATGTTAATTTAAATTGAGATGTTTTGGTTTTTTATAAGTTTTATAAATGTGTAGCATCTGAAATGTATGTACATAGTGAAAAGTATTATTTAATGTGTAATTTTCAAGATATATATTGTAAACAAAATTTTCAAATCTATCGATTTTATTTTAAATATATTTATATAATACAATATTTGAACAACTTGAAATTGGAATGTATCATCTTTTTTTGTGTGTTTGAAATAATACTCCCATTCTAATCTACAAAAGATGTATCCTTATCTAAACTATTGTTATTTTGAAGTGGAGCTTATTGTAATTTCTACATAAAAATAAATTTAATGTGAAAACAAATCTACTACTGTATCTCCATAGCTGATCCAAAGTCTAGTTTGCCATGTTGTGTCCTGTACAAGGAGATGAGCGTCATAAAGGACAACCACATTTCGAGACGGACAGTTTAAACATAAATCCAAGAATTGGAAGATAAAAGAACTTGTTACGTGAAGAAGCCCAATTCGGAAAGCAGGCCGAGTGAATTTTGTCATGGTTTTTTTGTGTTGTACAATAAACAGCGTCAGTGATATGCTAATGATAATTTATTTTTCTGCATGAATGTAAAAATAAAAAAAAAGCTGCAAACTGCTGTGGAATGTAAAAAAATATATCCTAGACTGTGTTTTTAAAAGTAAAAACAGAAATCCACTTGTGTTGGTAACTTTTATGCCGTGGTGTGATGGCTTCAAAACGTTTTTGTTGGTATTTTTAGCGGACAGTTTTAAATAGGTATTATATGTGCAGAAGAAAGATCTGTTTTGTTTTACTGAAGAAGAGAAAATATAAATGTACAGAAAAATAAGAAATCTCAACCTATTTTAAACAGTTTTTTTTCCTTCTTTCTTCTCTAAAGCATGGAATAAGGAAGATAATGCTTTTAATGGGTCACTATGTATGTTTGTAGTTTTTAATATTGCCCTGCAGAATTAATTGTTGGAAACTTACAATTAAAAAACAAGTAAAACATGTATCATGAGTTTATGAAAACAAGCACTAACCATAAAGGCTTTTTTTTTAACTAAACTCTAAAATATCTTTAAAAATTGTGATTCCTCTACCTATTTTAATGTTTTTTCTTTATTAATCTGTTATCTAAGCTAGTTCATTTTCATAAAGAATTAATACATTTTTTATGTGTGTTGCCAGTGGTTAATTTGGAAGAAATGATATAATATTCTGCTTTGAAAGTGAAAGAAAGGCTTTTTGTTGATGTAAAAGAAAATAATATGTTTAAAACAGTGTTGGTGGCAACTATTCAATTGAAGTTTTTCTATCATATGTACATTACAAACTGTAAGAAAAATGGTCATTCACTAAGGTTTTGCTTACAAATACTATTAAAGAAACTGTTACTTAGTGTATTGACAGAGGAAATTAAACATTTTCCGAAACATTTGAACAATAATGAGTCATTAGCTTTGAAAAAAAAAGTAAGATTATTTTATGTTTTAAAGTTTTAACATATGTATGTGTGCTGTTTTTTTCTGTCAAAAAATATTATTTTATAAGTTTTGTGTTTATCTTCTAATTTTCTAGAACTCACAATAATTTTTAAAATCTGTATTTTAGTCTTTAAACTCCATGATATATATTTATTTCTCATTGTGTCGAGACACTCGTGTTTGTTTTTAGTGACACCAATGTCACTTCATAGTTGTATGTTGTTACTTTTTTTTATATAACCACCTGACTGCCATCCAATAGAGGTATTTAAAACATCCTTTATTCTCAGAAGTGTACTGATACCATTACCAAAATAAATCTACTAAAAGTTATATAAACGGTAGCCCTCGCTCCCTCCATTCAAAAAATGCTAATTAGATTAAAGCAAATAAATACTTTATTCAAGGAAATGTTATTATATTTGGAAGAAGGTACAGGAAAGGTGGATAGAAACATATAAAAGGAGGACGAACACAAGGAAAATAACCACTGTGTTTTAAGACATTATTCGAACAACAGTTTGAGAATATTGCTTTATTTACAATAGTCAGTTGAATTCTTAGAATGTTAAACTCCAATCAGATTGAAAAACTTTCTACATACATTGGTTGACCTAAGTTCGTATAACGTCCTTGCCTAATTACTTTAAAATAGGTCCACATATGTGGCAGTTATTGTGGAACAATCGGGCAAACAGATTTATGGGCGGCAGCAATCTCAAAATGGATAACTATATTGTAAAAAAAAAACCTCATGTTGTTTAGCCTAGGCTCAAAAATGTCCCGGCCAATTTTGTTATAATTAGAGGTGAGCTAATCCTAATTTTAAATTTTCTTTCAATTCCAAATTTGAATTGTCGAGTCTTTAAAAGTGCACAATTTGAGTTAAAGTGAAATTATTTAAAATCAATATTTTTTTCTTTTTCTGGAAATCTCATATTTAGAGCATCACTCCATATAAACTATAAAGTATTTCCCAAATCTTATCTTCGGTTCTAAATTGATGTTGATCACCATTTCACACTCGGCCTTACCTTGTGCTATCCTGCTCTTATCTCTAAACACCATTTGATGAAAATTAACTAATTAGCATAAATTAAGTGAAGAAAGCCCCTCTAGTGAATGATGAAAGAAACAAAAACCATCATATTTAACTCAAATAAATTACTTAATAATATGTTTTATTGGAAACCTTAACAGATTTCATCCTAAGCAGATAACATATATTATTCATTTGCTACATAATTTTTCCAGCGTATGTATTTTAACACTATTTTTATTGTGAAACTACTAGGGAATATTTTTTTCAAATCAAAGTCAAGGCTGACAATTTTGTTTAAGATTATTATTAGGTGTTCTGTCTTAAAAGACAGGTCCATTGCTTTTGTCAGTGAACTTAGACAGTCAATATGCCCTGTCCTTTCCAGCCTTTAGCTCCCAGAGTTCTCTTCCGTTATTATCTAAAAAGAAGTAATTAGCCCTCAAATTTACTTACATGGTATCCGAAGAAGAAAAAAAGGGCTATTTTAAATTAAACATTGAATAGAGGATATTAGGGCAAGCCCTTCACACCTGCCAGAAATCTGTAGGCTTAAAAGTTCACAGTTAATAACACAACATACCTAATTATTAAATTTTCAGGTTACCTCAGTCCCCTTCTTCAGCAGGAGAGTGTTAAATACAGACTGTTTTATTCTCTGCGGCTTAAGGAGACATATGTTAACCTGATAATCTCATAATTATGTGTTTGTTGTGTTTATTATTATTGTGAACTTTAAGGCCTACAATTTTTTAGCAAGTGTAGGCCTGGCTCTTTTACCCTCTTTTCAATGTTTATTTAACTTAAGTGGTATTATTACACTTCCAGTTAGTAACTTTAGTTAAACATAATGCTTGCAGTGCTTCTTGTTTCTATATCTAATTATGTATGTTATAAAAATAGGTACACATTCATTTTAAAGCCTTTACATACAATCATATTAATATTAAAATAGTGAGTGTTTGCCTAAAGTAAGTTTTATAATTTTTCATAACTTTGGCACTAAGAAATTTACCTCGAATGTTGTTTAATTCATTCCCCTTCTAGTTTTTTTTAAGAGAACCTTATGTAATGTACTCAATGGTATTGCAAATATCAAAATTTGAAACATTACTGCTAATTTAGTAAAAAAATTATATAAACGTTCCTTTTTTTTAAGCAAATAAAGCTATCAAATTTTAAAATATAACTTTTAAAATGTTTCAAGTTTTGCCGAGTGCAAGTTTGATTTAATAATATTTTTATAAAAAAGAAAAGTGGAAACTATGTTTTTCTCTTTTTTAAAGATGTTTTCTCTAAATGAGTTGTATAAACTTGTGAAACTTAATACTCTTAAGCAGCAATAGCTTATCTTCATCTTATAAAAAAAAAACTGTAGTTATAATTATTATTGTTGAGGGAATCTTCCCTTTGGTCCCTAAAATGCAAAAAATAAAAAAGTGTGTTTCCTCTTTTTTGAGAAGACTGCAGCTATGTATGAAAGTGTTGTTGTTAAATTATGTATACAAAAAAAATATAATTAGAAGAAATTATGGAAAAAATATAAAACTTTGCCCATTTGATTAAAGAGTGTAAATAAAGTTGAGTCCCTTGAATATTGTATTCCAGAGTTTTATTTATTGATATTTTCACTGTATTATTATGTATATTTCTGGTATTTGGAAGAAGGTTCAGAATTATAACATAATCATGATTATCATTATCCAGGAAAGAGTTGAGGACAGAGCGTTAATGAAATAGTATAGGAATCAAAACTAAAATGGTATGGGCATGTAATGAGGATGGAAAAAGACCTCAGGGGTGCCAATAAAGTGATGGTAGGAGCACATAACAGAACATGTTCATTTGAAAGAAGAAGTAAGGAATTAAAGGAGGAAGAGTGGGGGATGGATAGAGGGTAATGGAGGCCTTTTACTAAATTGACCCGGCCACAGGCTGGAAACAAATGACGATCATCATCATCATCCGTTTCCAGTCTGTGGCCGGGTGAATTTATTAAAATGCCTCTATTTTTGAACCATTATCCTGCCTTTATTTGCCTCCACTATTCTACTCTCACTTGCACACTTACTGATATTTGCTCCTCTCATATCTTGAGGTTTTTTCCCCCTACATACTTCATCTCTATCACTAACCATGGCATCATTTTCTTTTCCATCCACATTACATTCCCATAACCTCCACGTTCCTTGTCTCTCTTACATTCATTGTCTATGTTTCTGCTGCATGTGTGACAATAAGTACAAAGTTAGCCCTATATATCATTTCCTTTTACTTCAAAGGTACTTTTTTTTCTTATTAGATCCTCTCTACTCCCACCCTTGACCTCAATCACATTTTATTTAGTCTTACTAAGCCATATCTTCTTCCTTGTTATTACCATCACTTTACGCTTTGTCATGCTAAATTTCATTCCACACTCTTTCACTTCCTCATTCCATTCCTGTACTTCCTCCTCCTTCCCCGAGTTTCCTTGCCACTTACCTAATTCACGACCATTGGGATAACCATTACAAATGATAAGTGGTGATAAAGTACCCCTCTGATTCACTCCATATCTTATTTGGATCCATTTCGTACATCCGTTCTCAGTCTTATTACAACTCCTCTTTCAACTACATTCTCCTTCTTTGCTCACCAAACTTTATTTTTATTCATACTATCATACGCCTTCTCCACACACTTAAATACCATTACCAAGTGTTTCCCAAATGTGTACCCAGCTGTCCCATATCAAAGAAGTCTATTGTAGACCTCTAGTCTTTATATTCACGCTGTTCCTCTATACACCTTCCTTTAATTTTCTTTCGTATTCTTTTTTCCAGTATCTTAGATATTTTTGTTAAGTGGCACATCAGTGTTATTTCCCTGTTTTGTACACCTCTTCCTGCCTCCTTATTTTAAAATCGGTACTATAACTTACTTCTTCCAATCTTCTGGCACTTTTTTCTCCTTCCATATCACTTTCAGCAATCTGTATAAACATTGTATTCCTGCTTTTTCTTGTTTTATCCTTTTTTTGTGTGGGACCCCATTTCCTTCTCTTCCAAGCTAAAAGTTTTCCTTTTTTTTATTGTCTTAATCTCTGCTCCTCTCTCTTATATGTCTATTTAACACCTTAATTCCTTCCACGGGCCCCTTTCCACCATTTCTGTCAATTTTTTCGTCCAATCTTTCCTGTTCTTAAAAGGCCTGAATGCATTATTCTTCTCCAATGCTTCCTTCTACCTGATGTCTCCTTCCACTCCCTTTTATCACTTGTCTTCCCACATACCTCCTCTGCAGCTCCCACCGAACTTTTCTTGGAAAGCGAAAAAAGGTTTTCCTTTAAGATATATATATTAATTCCTACTAACTACTCTATGGCATTAGGAACTCGAAAGTTCATTACCACATTTAACAAAATTATGTCACTTATCCCTATCTAGAGCCAGTTCTATCCAGTCTACCTTATTACACCCTTTCCCTATCTAGAGCTAGTTCTATCTAGTCCACCTCATTATTACACCCTATCCCTATCTTGAGCTAGTTCTATCTAGTCCACCTCATTGCACCATATCCCTATCTAGAGCCAGTTCTATCCAGTCTACCTTATTACACGCTTTCCCTATCTAGAGCTAGTTCTATCTAGTCCACCATGTTGCAACCTATCCCTATGTCCTACACTCTCAACTATTCCCATCCTTTTTTTCATTTCTGTCAATTTATTTGATCAAAATAACTTTTATTGTCATTTGTTGAAACAACTAAGGTGAATAAATTACTCATAAAATAATGCGACCATTTACAGGAAACTAAACCACCAAATCCATGTCAACCATAGATGAACTTCTATATTTCCTACAGGAACACAAATTAATTTTTAAACATCTGGATGACAATATAAAACAACTGCTACGTTTTTATAGCATTATATTTTTTTGGTCAAAATAAATCAAATATTTTTCCACCAGTAGCAAAATAGAGTTTAGTTTTCTGCACATGCTAATATCAACAGATCTTGAATATATGTCAAGGGTGACCTGGAATTTTGTCAGAACATTTTAAATAAAGAGAAAAAATTTGACAAAATTCCAGGACACCCTCAACATATATTCAAGATCTGTTGATATTAGCATGTGCAGAAAACTAAACTCTGTTGCTACTGGAGAAATATTTTATTTATTTTGGCCAAAAAATGTCAATTCTATAAAAATTGTAAAAACACTTGCGCTCCCTTATTTGGAATAGAGCACTAGGCTAAATCATGGTTAAAATTAGAAGGGATAGCCAGCACACTTACCTTGGTGAAACTGGAGTAGAAATGGTTTAGATAGATCACTAGTGTACTCCAGTATTACCAAGTTAAGTGTGATGGCTAGCCCATCTATCTATTAAAAGTGCTGCTATCTATGCAGTGTAATCCTAACTGGAAAGCAAAATTCCTAAACTTAACCTTAAAATGAACTTTTATATTTTCTACCAGCATACTTACTAATCATTTGTAATCATGTAGATGTCACATTATATAATAACACAATGACTTTAGTGGTTCTATCTAGTCAAAGTGTTTGCGATAAATTCAATTATAGCATAATCTTTTACTAGAAAACAATCAGGTGTTGACAGTCAACCTTGCAGTCCAAACTAAAATAGCAGTTTATTCGCTTAACCTGAAAAACCTACCAATAGTAGTGGAAGCTCATTTTTAAAAATGTCTTTTTTCTTTTCTTTTTCTAATGAAAAACCTACTCCAGTATCACTAAGGTAAATGTGTTGAATATCTCTCATAATTTTAGCCATTATTTAACCTAGTGCTTTATTACAAAATACTATTAATCTCTTATAAACTAAGCACTAATTTTTGAAGAATATTTATAGTATTTAATAAAGATGATAAGAATAGTCAAGAAAAATATAATCCATTTAAATTTGATACAATTTAAAAGAATCATGAAAAAAACTTGCACCATATTACATGAAGTCTTGAGGATGGCACAAGCATGCATCAGAAAACAATTTGAAGTGAAAGCAGTCGATATTGAGGAACAAAGTATCAAAACTTAAGCTTTACATTCATTATGGTTTCCAGCCTGTGACCTGAGTCAGTTTTATATTCTAGCCGTATATTTTCCACTACCAGCTCGCTAGGCATGTCTTGGCTTCATATGCCTTATAATCGAAATTAATACAGGCACAACATTCAGTCCCCGGTTGTAAATAATTTCATACTCTTTGATTTAATTGGCTCAAATCTTAATTTATATATTAACCCTTTAACAATTTTCAGTATCGTCCAACATTGACTTGATATGAAAATGATCAAAATTGTGTATATTATAGTCGCACATTTTGTTATCCTTACCTTCTGCTATTTATTTTAAAGAAGAAATGGCATGCATACTAAACCTATAATATAATTGATACATGAAATGTATCCCTGCCCCCCTCACACCCACACCAAAGAAAAGTTTTGGAGGTGCTACTGTGTGTGCGCATATGTTTTTTTTGTGTTTGTTTCTATACCATCACATCATAGTGCTTGTTTGGGTTGTGAACATATATTAATTACACGGTGTCTACCGAGTCACAAAATTCACTAACTACAACAACAAAAAAGTCACTAAAGTCCCTGAAAAGTCACAAATTTTCAATATTTTAGTAATAAAGCCATAAAAATATTTTTGTTTGAATCTCCCATACATCGTAACAATGCGAACTCATCGAAAGTTGCGCCATCCATTACCCATGATGCCATGCACTAGCCATAAGTTGTCTGGTTGTTATTACCGTGATACCAAGGGTAAGGTTAACATTCGCCATCTGGTTAAAGTTTAATTTTGTGTGTGAGTTTATTATGTATTATATAATGTTTGACCATTTGTCGAAGGAGTTTTGTGGTCAAAAAGTCACTACTTTTTGTTTCTCCAACTCAGTCGACACCCTGAATTACACCAATGGGGTAGGTATGAGTAAGGCTCTATTCTAGAAGAAATGTATCTGCATCTGGGTTGGAAAATTCTCTGTCTGCACACCTGACCATGATTTGGCCAATCTTTCTCTCACTGATAAAGATTAAAATGGTCCGCCCGCAATGGTTCTTTGCGGCCTACCAAGTAAGTACCTAGGTGAAGGGGCTGAGCTAGGTTAGGCATCACCGAGGGTAGTGCTTCTCAAACTGCGTGTAATCTTTACATGGGACCACAAGAAAGTGAATGGTATGGCAGAATTTTCCTTCTAAAATAATTTAATATAGGCCTACTGTAGTTTGAGACTAAGTTTTCAAAAATAAGTAATTGGTAAAACTAACCTCAAATGATCTTTATTATACTATAATCTAAGGACTTCCCAGATATATGTTTTAAACAAAATGATCATGCCTTTTTTTATAAATGACCTAACATTATTTGAGAGTTTCAATCAAATTCAAAAACAACACCCCGAGGCCAGACAAAATAGTCTTAGGGCTATGGGGCACATAAAATGCAAAGATTCATAAGCATCTTGAGAACAAAATTTTTCACAGAGTCTATATTTTTTCTCTTTATTAAAGAGTTTAAAGGGAAATAAATTAAGATAATTATTGAAATGCTAAGTCAACTATACTTTGTTCCACAAGTACAGTTCAACTTTCATAGGAAGAGCCAATATTCATAAAAATTTCACTACATTATTAGTGTTATTTTATTAATAGTATTTATCAAACATGACAGATCAAATGACGTGACTTGTAAGTAGATTTAATATTGTTTCTAGCTGTTAGATAAGACTCCTACGAAAATTGGACTGTAAAATATGTATAATAAACCAAGTTAAATAAATTTGCTGTCTTTACGATTATTATTATTATTAGCACCGCGCATAGAAAACGGCACCGCGTCTTACTACCCAATCTGGTTATACCCACTGTCTTTACTGCTTGATAAACACTTTCATTAGAAACGTTCTTGCTTCAACAAGTTACAGGTAGGTAGGTCCTACTAGTGTATTAAGGGGAGTGGTCCACTACCAGGAAAAGGTTGCGAGACTGTTTGAAAAAAAAAATTCCCATAAATATTTCTGATCATTGAATATCAGGAAAAGCGGATATATTCGTAAAGGCTTCTACACCAAACCTGACGTTTCTGACATTCAACCACCAAAGGCTGTAGTCTATAAAAAGTGAATGGGTGGTTGACCTCGGTGGTCTTGGGGTAAAA
>CABFVX010002867.1:0-15486 GCA_902151425.1 Timema shepardi | reverse complement strand
GGGGGGGGGGGGGGGGGGGTAAATCTGTCAGTCCTGTGTTGATAGTGACATGTAAAAGAACGCCAGAAGGCATGTGAAAATACCCCTCCTTGAAAAATTTGTAGATCTTTTTGCGCTCACTCATAGAAACTTTCATTTGCTCCTACAACTAGTCAGTTTGAAAACTGCGTGTTAAATACCTCAAACAAATAAATAGATATTTGTGAATTTGAGAAGATAACTCTTACTGCTATCACACAAGAGTATCATGTTGGACCAAAGTATCCCTGATGCAGGTTAAACTATTGTTTCTCGGCAGTGGTGTGTCGTGGAATGTTGCAAGGGAAGCAGACCTTGTTAAAACTGTACCTGTGATAAGTTCTCACCCACTCGGGTTTTATTTGACCTATCATACATATGATATGCTCTGCATGCCTCACACGAGAATATATTCCCCTCAATACCTGATCAATGAGTGTTCCACTGAGGGGTATAAACAATTCACCGGAACAGTTCAAATTAATTCTGCTTAACCTGGCAACATTTCACGACATGCCACACCCACTGTTTTTCAATATATTGAGAAAGTGATATGCCTCGAACTAGGGGGTTTAATATTCAAACAATTTATTCTTATTTTCTCATCTTAAGAGAAAGTATAGTAATTGGGAAAATTTTCTACCTCGAAAGTTTGATGAATTATTACTGTTTGGGTGCACCCAAAACCAAAAAGACGTGGATTTTACAACTCTCTGTTCCCATGTCTGTCTGTCTATTAGTCCCTGCACACATATTTGAAACCATTTGATGAATTTTGTTCATCCCTTAATTTAAGGGTAAGATAGCTTAATATTGAGTGGTTTTTTTTTAAATCCCCATTTTTCAATAATGGCTCTACCAATTTTGTTTAATTTAATAGGGGGAGTACAACACAAATTGTATTGTCATTTTTTATTTTCCTCCTCCCTTGTTTGTTCTCCTACTGACAGACAGCCCCAGCCTGCAATGTTATAAACCCATTTGGTTTCTGAGCATTTATAAATTTCTTTTCTCGACTATTATAGTGCCTGAAGAAAAATTTAATTTAAATCTTGGCAGATTTTGAACTGAAAACTAACTTTTTTTTAAATTTGTTCATTGAACATTAGAAAATTATTATAATGTGGCTGCAATTATCATTTATTCTAAGATTCATATTTGTGATTTTTAGGTAAAGTGTAGATTCAGATTCGAGATAAAGTGGATTTGACAGAAATTAGTATTGTTAAGTTTACTAATTATAATTGCAAAACAAAATATTACATCGCAATATATATTTATATGACTGTACTTAAATTTCACTGTAATAAATTAGTGCAAGGGTTCCTAAACTTTTTAGACCGAAGGAGCCCCTGCATCAGAATAAATACATGTTGGAACCTTCATAAGAATGTTTACACTAATATAATGAACATTTAATAACAACAGTTACATTTTATGAGAAATAATTAAACACGGAAATGTCACATGTTCTGACTGCGCCTTTGGCATTATTTGTCCTTTAATCAGATTTGTAACAAATTGGCAATCCTAATTACTGATGCTGATGTTAGGTAGGGGTCAAAATAGAATCTAGAGAAGATGCAATAATTGTGAAACCATTTAGGAAAAACAAATTTCAGTACACCCAGCTAGGATTTGAACCTGGGCCTCCTCATCACCATAAAACCAGACTAGATGAACATGATCTTTAGTACACGTGCCCACCAATGTGGGGCTATGCAAAAACACTTTAGGACCAATTTATCTGCCATCAATTCCATAAATGCTATGTTACTAACATTTTTTTATGAAGCTTGTATGAGGCCTAATAATTTGTTATTAATTTAAAAGACATTTCTTTGTAAATAAAATTCACTTTCTTGCCTCTGTTGCTGAGTCTAGAAGACACTGGTTTGAATCCAGATGGTGCTGACGTAAGTATTAAATATTTGTGTAATGTTTGTCCTGTTGTCTTATTAATATTATCTAGGTGCCATGGCAAGGTGTCTTGTATTTTATTATTTAATACTGTGGCTTCAACTAGTTTGTAAGTTGTGCTTTTATAACCACTGTGTTTAAAAGGTTAACAACCTTTCCTTACCCCACCCCCTTACTTATACACACATACACTAATAATATAAGTTGACGCTTGAAATTAGCTATTTTCATACTTATATGAAAAGGATCTTTAGTTTTCAAAATATTTAAGCAAACGAGTTAAATAAATCAATACTCATGTAGCATATTTGGCTATTCCAAATAAAAATATCCCATCAAGGTGTTTTAAAAACTGTCACATCATTGACAAGAGAAAGAAAGATAGTTAATGGGTTCAACCAGGGATCAATACATGGTTACTATGGCAACACCAAACTCCCCTCCTTTCCCCCTCTCACTCAAACCATCCATTTCCAAACCACTAGCTACTACTTTGTTGCAAGGCTGTGAGTAGTAAGTGAACAGTTTTGTGTGTGTGTGTATGTGTGTGGTTAAAAACAAACAAACTGTTATCATCCAGAAACATTTCACAGGGGGATAAAAATAATGTCTAGTTGCTGTGGGTAAACTTTGGTCTTTTCCAACACATTGTTGATTTGAATTTTTGTTCTATTTCTAAACCTTCAAGAAGTGAGCTATTTTCTCTCTTTTTAATATACATACAGGAACAGAATTGACAGCTATGAATCAATATTAAAATTCCTGTGTGGCCAGGGGTGATAAGGTATCTAACTTTATAAGTAATACAGAAAAAAAAGTAATTTATTTTTTATTTGTATCTCGTTTTATATTTTGCAAACCTGGGACTTTCATATTGTTGGGCTTTTGTACAAGTGTACTGAAAATTAAAACTAAATATGTGAAATTTCTTGTTCTTTTAAACTGAGGTATAGTTATTTTCGGATATATACTCATCTTGAATTTTGAGTCACTTGTTATTTCAGTCAACCACAAACTCTATTGAATTAACATGTAATTATATGCTTTACCTCTACTAGGTACTTAATTAAATTAACCTATTGCTCTTATTGGGTTGTTTATTTTACTCGTGGAGACATTTTTCAAATGATGAACAAAATCATCACAGTAACAGTGGTAATGTGATTAAAATGTTTTATGACCCTAATAAGCATTATTGAATTACAGCAGGACCTTCCTTGCGGCACTGAGAGTCAAATTCTTCTCCAAACTATCCATATTTTATCTTTAGTTTGTTGTTACCTTTTCAGTACTATTTCTCACTTTCATGATCCAAATAGTTCTTTCTCTAACATTTGAGCCCAATTTTTTATATATACATACTTTTTTTTTATGTTACACATTTTATTTGTTTTGTTTTGAAATATCGTGGTTCTTATGAAATGTCTGCTCTTAGGCTATAAGTATTCATTATTATCTAATGATGCTTTAATTATCATTAATTTACATAACATTTCTATTTACTAACAGATGAATATTAAAATCTTAATTAATGGCTCGTCTACAATCAATTGTACCTTCTTGTCATAACCGCAGCAGTTTAAGACATGTTGGGTTTATATTCTGCTTCAAAAGGGGCTGTCGTCTTTAAAATGTATGAAAACGTTATTTCGACCAATATGAATTAATAATAGTAATAAAAATAATAAAATAAAGTGTGTCCTCAACATATGAGGCTCTGACTTATGGATACCCAACTTACAAATTGCCATTGAAGTCCCACAAAAAGAACAGTAGTAGTTTTAGGACAATACAGCAATATTTGTGGTGCTTTTACATCCATGTGGGGCCATGCAGCCAACCCGTTGTTCCCATCAGCAGTAACAGATATCCCAGCATAGACTCACTGCGCATTATGTTGGCGATTTAAGCATTTTTAGTGTTTTTTTATCGATGATAATGGCTTCTACCACATCCTTTTGTATCCATCTTAGCTTGACATTGACAACCAAGTCAAACATTCAGGATAGCACCATCATTCAAAGTTGGTGTGTGTGTGTGTGTGTGTGTGTGTGTGTGTGTGTGTGTGTGTGTATTTAGCACCACGTCTTACAACACATCCAGACTAATGTTCTAACTATACTCATGTGTTAGGGATGAATAAGGTTAAATTTAGACATAGTGTATTCTACCTACATTTACACAGAAGGAGAGTGGAAAACCATCCTCAATACTCCTGACCAGGATTCAAACCCAAATCTCCCCGTAATTGGCAGTTCACTCTATTGCAAGAGTGTCGCCTAAGACTAATCGACCTTCAAAGCTGGTAATAGGCTACTTTGTTATTTGTCCCAAAATTGTATGTTTTGTATGTTGGTTTTTGGTTGGCTCAGGAATGTATTTCCCGGCCATAGCATTGTGCCTATGGAGAATTAGGTTTTGATTTACAAATAGATAACTTACAAACACCTTTTTGGGAGGTACGAGTAGCCTACTTAATACATTTTTGGGTTGGGTACTGCCTCTACACAAGAAGGTGTCAGTTTATGGAATATTTATTACAAGTGGATGATATTGAGGTTATGTAGGCTTTCCAACTAGTGAGTGTGGATGTTTGTTGATGAGCCATAAGTTATTTTAATGTGTGGTTAGTCTTAAAGCAAGAGTAGACTATATTTATTTGTGTTGTGTTGGGGAGCTATTTTTCTATATTTGTTGTTCTTTTTATTATCAATAAAAGTAATGTTTTAACTGGCTGTGCATTGTTATGATTTTTTAGGGCTGGAGATTATGTTTTGATAAGTTGTTTTTTTTCAAACAAAAATTTGATCCATGGCATTTTGAATTTTATTTACAGGAACCTCTGCAATGACCAAGCTAGACGGAACCGGTCTAGGGTACTCTTATCACCTTCCATCTGGAGGATGGAGCTTGAGGGCTCGGAATGCCTTGTCGCAGTTTAGCGACCTTTTCAGTGAATTTAACCGCTATATAGCACCTGCGTATCATCATGACCGATGTGAAAGGTGGGGAATTTTACTTACTTTAGCACACTACAAAAAATATAATATAAATTTTAAAAAATCGCATTATTTAAGTATGTCTCATGTTGTTAAAAATAAACACCTTTAAAATGTTTGTGTCCTAGTTTAGGATACATATCTGGAAATAGATGTAAGGGGAGCTTAGTTTTGAACCACACTATTCAACATTTATATAAATGCAATTATTAAGATATATATTAAGCTATTTTAAAGTTTGTATATTTTTTTAGGCTACTTTTAAAAGATCTGGTTTTGGTTGTTGAATAATCTAAGACGTCACTTTCACAATAGACTGGACTGTCGATAACAGGGAGATCGGGTTTTGTATACCATTCTGATGTAATGAAGGTGTTTTTTTCCAAAATGGTTTTCCATTCTCCATCCATGCAAATGTGGGAACACTTCCACTAAATTATATCTTTATCATGCCTAACACATTATCATAGTTAGTTTGGAATGCATGTAACCTGAACGGATAGTAAAATGCAATTGTTTTTAAAATAAATATATAAAAGGTACTTTTAACATTCTAGTTAATAAAAGGACCTGAGAGCCAGAGATAAGGGAGGTCATTAAGAGGCTCAGCACTCGCACTACGGTGAAAGGGGGTGAGAAACCCACAGTGGAAGACCACACCGAGTGTACCTGGCCAAGACTCGAACCTCAACCTCCCTTTCGCCATAAATTCCTAGCTCCTTAAAGCATGTGACCACTGGTGCATATTTGAATTTTTACAGGAATTAAGCTATCGTTCCAGTTGGCTAAATAATAAAATAAACTCACAATATAATTATACAAGGAAACATAAAGGTAAATAATGTAAAACACTATGTTGTGAACCCGCGATCGAGCTGTACCGACTGAGCTGCCACCACCATTAGAGATAATAGTGCCAACATATGTGGATAGAGGGTATCATGTGGTCAGCACCGATTTCCTGGTTACAGATCCAAAAGTCTCTAGTTCATTCCTCAGTGCTTCTAAAATGTATCAGTGAAGCAGTTAATCTGAAACGAGGACAAATTAGGAGATACTTGAATAAATAATATATTTAACTGTGATTTATTTTGTATGGTTGTTTCAAATCTTCAAATCGAATCCACAGGTCAGTGCAAATGCGGCTGTACTCGATGCACAAGCGAGAGTTTGTCATGGTGTTCCTCGCTTTCTTTGCCTGCTTCGGACTTGGCGTGTTCATCGGGCTCGCTGGACCTCCTATAACCATCACCACAGAACAGAAGGTTTCAGGCTTTCTACCGAAATTGAACTTTAGCGAGATTGCGAGTGGCCCTTTTGTTATGAAGAGTCCGGTCCTGTCGACATACTGCCAGCAGCTGTGGGTCATCGCCCAAGTCACAACAGAAAACACAGATGGTTAGCTCACTCTGTTGTTACATTTATTTTCGTAATCATTCTTTTATTTATAAATGGACACAGGAATAAAAACAAGCAGCTTTGTTTTGTTTCACTTTTATGAAATATATATATTTAACACCACATCAGATTATACACTTATGTACTAATTACACAAATGGGGGATTAGGAAGGCTATATTTAGTGGAAGTGTACCACACATTTGCTTGGAGGGAGAGTGAAAAAAACATTTTAGGAAAACCACCCTCAGTACATCCGACCGAGATTCGAACCTCAATCTCCCCGTCATCGGCATTATAGTCTTAACACGAGAGTGGTGCGTTAGACCACACAGCCACCAAAGCGGGTTATACAACATTCATGCTTTAAATAGCAATGGAAGAGAATTGCTCTTTGACTTACTACCCATTCAGATGAATCACCTATTTAAAGTAATGGTGTGGGGATGAGGAAGGTAAAAGTTAGAGGAAGTGTACCTGCATATGTATGGAAGTTAAGGGGGAAATTATTTACCCATAGACCGGGGACATACTATCATAAAATGTACATGTAATTTCAGCATTTGTCGTGACATTTGTTGTAGAATCATTAGATTTTATATTGGAGCACACACATACCCATCTCTTTCTAAACCTCCCTTGCGGTCTTTTTTCTACATCATCTCCAACATTCTCTTTGGTATTCTGTTTTAGATGAGAAGTTTGACAAGAGTTTCCACGTGAGTGTGTCTATCGAAGGTCTCACAATCGACCACAAACCAGTCACGGTTCTTCACGCAGACAAAGCTCACAACAGGTAAATCATTAAAGAGGGCAACATGTATCAGCCGTGCAGAGGTCTCGTTTAAACAGTGGTCGAAAAAAACCTTGACTATTTCAGGATATATTTTGCAGTGTGTGAGACAGGGGAATGCAGGAGCTATATCTCACTTTTCATAGTAATTTAAATAATTGGTAAAAGGAACTATACAAACTTGTATTGTGAGGGTAACAAAATCACAAAAAGGGATGAAAAATTAATATAATTAATTTACTAAATATATGTTTTCTTTATTGTTTATGATATAATAGCATTTAGCAGTGGCCTTAAATAACTCTTTTTTTATTCAAATTTAAATATTTTCAATTTAAAAAGAACTGTACATATTTAAGAAATTCAACGATTTGAATTTGCATTAGAGATTCGAAAGAAAATCTAAGATTTGGATTCAAGAAACATAGTATATTACCTATTGCTAAATAATTCCAATGAAATACCCCTAATAATACAGTAAATTACTTACTATCACTGTCGACTGCAAAAAATATATATATATATATGTTTGTATTCATTAAAAATGTGCTCCACTCATAATAAAATCAGGGTATAGTTGTGACTTGTGACAGATAATGCTAGCAATAATTTCAAGTTATCTTTGTTTGGTTTTTTTTTTAACATACACTTTCTGAACCAACTGATTATATCAAACTTAAATCTGGAACAGACAAAACAGCCAACCCCTGGCCATTAATTTATTATTGTGAAAGGGGAAGCTCACATTTCCATCAACAATAAATTTTTCGGCCATGCCAGGATTCGAGCCCAGGACCCTTAACTCAGTAGAAAGACACAATACTGACTGAGCTAACATGACAGATTTTGGAGATAATTTTTTTTTACGGTTTATTAGACAGTTCGGTTCTGCAGGGAGCGTTTACTGCTCTCCTTCATAATATTCCCATCCTTCTCTTTGACTTGGGTCACCTTTCCTCCCTTTGCTTCAGTCACTCCCTATCATATATTTTTATCCTCTTTGTGTGTCTTTACCACTTCAGTTTTGCACTATTCTCTATGCTTTAGTTTTTGCACTTTAGATCATTCACCGATTTCTTCATCCTCTATTTTATTTCTTCTTAATAATAATATTTAGCACCGCGTCTTACTACCCGTTCGGGCTATACGCTTTAAGCACTAATTACTCTATTGGATTAGGAATTGGGAAGGTTGAATTAGAGGAAGTGAACCAGAATTTGCGTGGAGGGAGAGTGGAAAACCATTTATGAAAAACCACCCTCAGTTCACCCGACCAAGATTCGAACCTCAATCTCCCCGTCCTCAGCAGTTGAGCTCAACACGACAAGCGCGTTAGCCAACTACGCCACTGAGGTGGGTTACTTCTTCTTGTTTTCCCTGTAATGACCAGAAATTTTGTATTACACATGTGCTGCGACAGGTGCTACCGCAAGGGTATGAAACTTGGGTCGTCAGTTTTTCTTCTCGAATTCTCTTGGGGTCAGGAAGTTTGGGATGGGATAGAATATTGTGGAGTTTGGGTGTCAGTTTGAAAGTGACTCTTAGGAGTGAACTAAAAAGGTTTTGGGTCTGGGTGAAACTTGTTAGGAATTTGTAACCACTTGTAAGGATGGTGCTTATACGTTGTGGACCAGGATGGTATTGTGCTGTGAGTGGGATGTCCTCAACTCTCTTTGGAGGGTCATAGTCGTCCCTGGAGAGTGCTCTGGAGATTTGGTTGTCTATTAAAGGCTTGGGGTAACCTCTGCTTTGGAAATTTGTGGAGAGTTGTTTACAATATTCAGTTAAATCGTCGGGTTCTGAACATATCCGTTTGGCTCGTGTGGTAAGGCTGAATGGTAGAGACCTTTTTGTGTATGAAGGATGGCTGTTATGGTAGTGGAGGTATTGTTGGTGATTGGTGGGTTTTATATCTACAGTGGTGCAAATTTTCTTGCTTTCAAGGAACAGATTCACATCAAGGAAGATAAGACTATGTTGTGATTTATTGTGGGTGAAGTTTAAGGGGCTGCAATTGTTGAGATTATACAGAAAGATGTTCAAGGATTTTTCGAAGTGAGGCCAGATCATGAAAATGTCGTTGATATAGCGTTGTGTTTTCCCTGTAATTAAAAATATAATTTCGGCTGTGTGTATCCTTTTCCAACCCTATTTTCACATCATCCATTTATTGTCTTAAAAGTCCATCTCACAACCACCTGACCTAGAAACTAGATACAAGATTACAATGAATTCATAAAACATATGAGAGGTACAAGGGAAAAGGAGGGGAAGTCACATTACATACGTTTTCCAGAACAATAACTTTGATATCTCAAATCCCATAAGAACCCCAGCAATTTTTTTTTTAAATTTAACTATTACAAAATATGTACATCTTTTAACCATAATCTAAAGTGTAAAATAAAGGTCTCATGATTGTATGAAAGATAGCTGCACTAACGCAATTAGAGTTAAAATTAGACTTTCCCCCTTCTTTTCCTCCGTACCTTCAACCTCCGAATCTAATTATTTTTTCTGCATTCTTCACATAACAACATTTAAATTAGGTTTAGTAAAATAGATCTCTCATTTTAAAATAAAAAGTGTTCAGTTTTGTTGTATTTTTTCAAATATAGTAATATGGTTTCTCTAGTTTAAATTCCATAATTTTTTTTAAGTATAATACAGAAAACTGCACTACGATGTATGATCTGGCTTGAGCAACATTACTTAGTATGTAATTTAGATGTTATTCTTGGGTTGAGAAGGGCTCATAACAAAAAGAATATATTATTTCCATAAAATTACATATTTACCACAGTGATACCACTAAAACTTTTTTTAATAATTGGTATGTTTAGCTTATAATCTATTGATGAATAAGGTGGCTTTGAAAAAAAAATACACCCACATTAATATTGATAGAAGCTAAAAACACACTACATTTAATAATGACTTAATTTGGTCTGGAACGAGGTCAGCTCAAAATCATGAGGACAAATGAGGAAGCTACTTGAATAAAGAAGTAGTGAATTTGATCTAAAAAACTGAGATTAGCGACCGAAGGGATCGTTGTGCTGACTCCATGACACCTTATATTAACAAAAGTTGGCACTGTTTTTGCCAACTGATAGCAGACATTTGGTCGATATGGCTCAGTTGCAGGCTGATGCCATGGAGGTTTTTTTTAATGGAAACTACTTCCATTTACCTTGAATAGAAACATTGATGTCCCCAAAATTGTAATTCTTGTCTAGTAAAACCTTAACACCTTAGATTGAATGATCACTGACACAGGTAACACCACATTAATATTGGAACAAAATATGTCTGAAATAGAGTAAATAAGTGTTTGGGCAAAATAATCTAAATATATTTGCATTGCCTTTATATACTGTACCTGAGCTTGATACCAAACTTTTTTTTTTATCAAATTCTAATTATATTTTTATTTGATGACAGGACTCGACATTTGCGCTGTGAACGTCAGAGCTGTGAAGAATTTATAGTGCTTCACTTGGGTTTCCTCGATTACACCCACTACATCTTAACGGTCAACTTTTACGGACTAGAAAGTTTCCATCAGAGATATAACATCAAAGACATCACTTTCTATGTGAGTCAATATCTTATAAAAGTTCTGAAGACTTCCTCCATACAGTAGGCCTACAGGTCATTAATTAACTTTTGAACTTTTGCTGTCGATTTAAAAAAATGTGCTATACTTTAAACCTAAGCAGAAAGATATTTAAAAACACACAAATGCAAACTATGATGGAATAGTTTGTGCACTAAGCCAAAGGCTTCAGGTTAAATGCCCATGTACATGTCATTTTGAAATTAATTTTATTTAAGATGATACCAGTTCCCAGTACATGGCTGCATCTATACCAACCCTATACAGTTTGACTACATGATTTTGACTAATCTTTACTTTGAGATAGTGCCAATGATTCAATTTTGATGTCAAGTACCGGTACTACTCTTCTCATCACATTAATATTATTTATTATTTCAGTTCAAGAGTTACAACCCAGCATTCACACAAATTGAGATCTGGTTCCGATTCATATTTCTCCTTGGGACGTTCGCTGTCACTGTAAGTCAAAATATATTAGATTCTCAATAGTTCAAGTTGAAAGATACTGAAGACCATTTCAAAATATCGAAAATTCGACCCATACGGAATATCTGGTGAAAAAAAATACAACATATTTTTAATTGTAAAAAAGTACATAATACAGTATAGTCTCGAAAACTCGACAACTTGATATTCTGTGTAACTCGACACACGCACGTGCACACAGTTGTTGGCGCCAGTCATCACAATCCAAGGTCATTAAACTGTATCATCTCTCTGTTTGTGTAACTCGAGTGGAACAATCGTGCTGTTGTGTTTTTACAAGTGCTGTGTTTGTTAGTTTCCATTTCGGTAACTTGTTATTTGAATCAATACAATATTATATGTACAGTACTCTACTACATTCATATATATTACACATATGTATATACACCATTATATTAACATGTAATATATTGTACTTTACATATATTACTGTTACTCTACCGTACAATACTACAGTACAGAACAACTGTATTTATAATATTCGATACTGTACTGTGATTCATACTTGTTTAGTAAACATGCATCTTATGCAAGTTCATTCGTAAAACTCAACATTTCAGTAACTCTACACCATCTCAGTCCACATTAGGTTGAGTTTCCAAGATTCTCCTATACAAACATAATTTAAAAAATATAAACATTATTATTATTGTGTTGACAGCTAACGCTTGTACAATTAATTGTACATGACTAGTGAATCTCGGAAGATCAAAACGATCTCTGAGATCTGTCCATAAACTACATCATGCTAATTTTATTTTTACCTCTTCCTTGTCACAATTTTGAGAATCCCCGCCCCCCACCCTTTATATTATTATGCCACAATATCCTGCATCCCATCTCCACCCCCAATTTAAATATTAATCTAAAATGTATAATTTATATAATCCTTTTACTGAAATGTGTTCATAAATGTTGGCCAAGTTTTTTTTTTACGATCGAAGTTAATGAGTCGATCGTTGCGCACATTCAGGTTTATTAAAACAGAATGCTGCCTGATAAGCTTAATTGTAATGTAATGTCGCCCATTATCTGACTCCCCTTCCCCCCCACGTCACGCTTGGTCACGCCAATCATTACTCCATTACCCTTCACCACCTTCTCCCCCTGATACGCTTATGTGGTTTATGGACAGCCCTTTAGAACGGATACACTCACATCATATATCATACTTGTAGATTTTGAAAGATTACACCTAGTCCCAGGTTAGATTCCCATGTCCAGGTATCATTTTTCAAAATTTATGAAATATTATTATTATTATTAGTTGTTATATCTTTATACAGGTCCATTGCCTTATGCAAATTGATTCACTTAACCTAACCTAATAGCAGCTTATTTATTATATTTTGAGATATCATCTTCTTTCCTTTTTTGATGTCATCGATCAGTTGTAATTGTACCTCCTTCAGTGGCCAAATGGTCTAAGGTGTCACTCTCATGTTATACTGGCGCACTGAATACAGGGAGATCAAGGCTCGAATCTCAGTCGAGTCTACTGAGGGTGATTTTTCCTAAATGCTTTTCCAGCTTGCTTTCAAACAAATGCAGATTGGTTACCTCTAAAATTATTCCTTCCTCATTCCTATCCAATTAAAGTAATTATCATGATATGTTTACAACCTGAACAGGTAGTAAGATGTGGTGATAAAAAAAAATAGATGCAAAGCTAATTAAAAATGTTTTGTACAGTGCTGGTTCGCTCATTCTTTGCGGAGGTTTGCGATGTATGATTGGTCCATCGAGCAGAAGTGGATGTCACTACTATTGCCATTACTACTGCTATATAATGGTAAGTTTAGTAAATTACCAAATATTTCACCAAAAACAGCTTCATTACTAATCCTATTACTCATTTGCTCCTCACAAACCTTATCCCCATAGCCTCCACTTTCATGGTCTCTCTTACATCCAATGTACACTGTCCATGTTTTTGCTTCATATGTGACTATGGTAACAAAGCACACCCTATACAGCACTTCCTTACATTCATAATAACTAATATCTAATTAGTTAGATAAAAGAAATCCTTATTTGACAGGTATTAATACATAAAAAAAAAATGGTTAAGTTGATTAATATATGCACAGAGCTAAATGGGGCTATTTTATGATAGTTACCTTCATCTATCATCACTACCAAGGATTAAGATGTCATCAAAGAAACTATTAAATGTTTACAAATCCAAGCCCTATTCTTATTTCTATTTAGTGATTTATCTTGTTATCTTATTAGCTACGGTATTTAAATTATGTGATAAGCTATTGGATATTGTGATATTAAACTATATCTTCTTAAAAGGAATACGAGCACAACTACCAACAACAACAATACTTGAAATGTAACTAAACTTTCATAGAAGATAGTTTTTACGGATATGTTACAAGCAAAGCAATATCTATTGGCGCAATGTCTTGTGGGCATATCTTTCATCGTATGAAGATTAGAATTTAAACGCTTTTTCGCGTGTATTCTAGCAAACCTTGTGAATTGTATACTTCCCTATAGATTTTGTTTTTATGCCTTAATTAAGACTTTGTACAGTTGTCAGATATGCGTGTGTGTGTTTTTGCAGACCCAATCTTTCCCATGACGTTCCTAATAAACTCGTGGGTCCCTGGGATGCTAGATGCCGTCCTACAGGCCACGTTTCTATGCTCCCTACTATTGTTCTGGCTTTCTATATACCACGGACTTAGACAGGTACAGTGTCTAATAACCATAGCGCCGTTCAGTCTACTCGTATATGTAATAATTACACCAAGGTGTTAGGAGTGAGTAAGGTTGAATTAAAATCAAATGTACCTATATTTTCATTAAAAACAGATTGCCAAAACATTAATGTAAAAAAAATAAGGAAATTGATATACCCAATCACTCCCTTCGGTGGCCGCATCGTCTAACGCGCTATTCTCGCAGTAAACTTGATCGACAATTATAGAGCTTAAGGATAGAATCTCGATATGCTGTACTGAGGGTGATTTTTATAAAATGGTTTTTCACTCTACCTCCACAGAAATGCGGGCACACTTGCTCTTAATATAACCTTCCTAATTCTTAAAGCCATTAGTATAGTTAGTGCATAAGTGTATAACCCAAAAGGGTAGTAAGATTTGATGCTAAAAAAAAATACACCCAATCGGAATTCGGGCCACCGAAGTGGGTGATAGACATATAAAATAACACTAAAAATCTTTCTCATCGTTGACCGCGTAAACATGTGTGTATTTCCTAAAAGGCTCTTCCAATGAAAATTCGACTGTAGGTTGTGACCAAGGCTCAGTTCACAAGATGATGTTGCTATCCGCACCTTGGGAGCTGTTTTGAAGAGGGTTCCATTATTTTACAAATCTAAATCTTCAGTTTATCTATGAATATAGTCTTCTTATTCGAAACTTGAAAAAAATTATGAACATTAGATGAAATATAAATCTATTATAATAATATAAAATAGAAATAATAACTAAATGCTAACCTTTTTTTATTCTAATGTATTCACTAAAGTGTTTGATTAATAGTCTGAGGTCTGGTTGTTAAGTTTGTCCTTTTAGGCCTACTATAAGCAGTATTAATGTTCTAAGAGACTAATTGTAATTTAAAATTTGGAAAGTACTGATGATGATAATCACAAATCCTCAAATTTAAGGATTTCAAGGTCTCATCTCAACTTTAGTTGAATAAGCATCACTTACTGATACTTGTATCGTCGTTATTTTGTAGAATGAGCGCCGCCTGCTGACATTTTACCTTCCAAAGCTGCTCCTTGTGGGGATGTTGTGGGTGTCTGCCGTGATAATGGCCACTTGGCAGAAGATCAACGAGCTGCAGGACCCGACGTACGACTACAAGCTTGACACCGCCAACTTTTATGTGAGTTTTACCAGTTACTATTGAAGCTCCGGCTACTAAAGAGACCTGGCTTTCATGATATTCACGGTATAAAAATTAGTCGATGACTGAAGTGTTGAGTTACATGGTTCTTCCAAGAAGTAAAGTGCGAAATCACTAAGAAAGCTCAGCCCGAAATTGATATCAGTGGAGATGAATAGTAGGGAGGGGAGGCGCTAGGAAAATTGCATAGTGAGAGGCGAATGAAAAATTATTGGAAACATATGTCGTGGTTAACAATTAAGTCCGCCCGGCCATTATTAGGACCCCGGCTACTATTAACAACTCGACTCTTTACCTTACCCCAACTACAATTAGAGTTTACGGTGGCTATCAGGTCAAATATGGCGTGTGTGTGATTAT
>CABFVX010002866.1:67887-101457 GCA_902151425.1 Timema shepardi | reverse complement strand
TTTTCTGTGTAGTATGTATCGACACAGCTGACTGTTGCTGTTTTCTGTGTAGTATGTATCGACACAGCGGACTGTTGCTGTTTTCTTTGAAGTATATATCGACAGAGCTGACTGTTACTGTTTTCTGTGTAGTATGTATCGACACAGCGGACTGTTGCTGTTTTCTGTGTACTATATATCGACACAGCGTACTGTTGCTGTTTTCTGTGTTGTATCTATCGACACAGCTGACTGTTGCTGTTTTCTGTGAAGTATATATCGACAGAGCTGACTGTTGCTGTTTTCTGTGTAGTATGTATCGACACAGCTGACTGTTACTCTTTTCTCAGTTGTGTCTTGGTCGAACTGTTACATTGAAAATAAAATCAACACCAATGTTGAAAACATTTAAACTTTTGCTGACAACTGTACAGGGCAAAATAAAAATAATTTGACTGTGTGATTTTTGATGGCTCTTTGTGAAATAAATCGATTTAGGAAAATAGTATTTATTTTTACAATGAAAAGTCATTCTTTTATGCCTGTTGATAGAGTTGTTGGCATCATTAGAAGGAAACTGAAAAGGGAGGAGAGATACTACACAATTCAGGAGGTAGTTGACTTAATCTAAACAGTATAAAAAATTCAAGATAACTTTTATGTATTTGAAAAAAAAAAGTAATCATAGACTTCAAAAAAGCTTGGTGGACCAAAATGTATAAGAAAACCTGCCTTAGTAATAACTACTATTGAAAAAAGGTAAGTGGAGACAAGAAAATATCTCCTGTAATTTCAAAGTACCCACGTTTCTACTCTGATGCTCCCTTTGAAGTACAACGCAGAATAACTATAAAAATAATGGTGGATGATACATACATATTAGGAAACATGGAACTCAATTTTTAACTTCCAACCAAACAGGCTTACACAGGAAGGAAACCTATCAATATCGTGAAAATGGAGAACATAAAAATTATGTGGTTGCCTAGCCCGAAGAGAGAATCAAATTTTGGAATAACATCAAAACATGGCCGGTTACAACTAAAGGCGATCCAAATAGAGATAGTTTCCTCAACTATCTTCACTTAAAGCTATAAGAAAATTAAATTGTAAGCTAATTTTTTCTCCAATTTATATTATTATATTTATTTAACACAATTAATTTACAATAAAAAGGGAACACGTCCATTACTGAAAATTTGCTCCAAACTGACATTAATTTTAGTAGAGGCGAATATTATGTTTGACATCAAAATAAGATTCCCCTAAAAATGCTGTAAGACTTTTTCTATATTTGTTTAATAGTCAGGACACCTGCAAAATAGTTTTTTTTCCCTGAAAAATTTTGTTTTTTGGACATGTTTCCTTTCTGCGGTTAGAAATTCCAGTGTGTCAAATAACTTCCTTCCCTTAGACCACTCTCCCTACCCTTAGATCATTCTCCCTTCCCTTAGACAATTCTGAATGACCACTTGACAAATTTCTCATGAATACCTGAGGGGTAGTAACGGTAGTTGTTGAACTGTGGTTATTCCTGGTGTGCAGTGACTACTGATGACAGCAGACGATAATAACATCTTTAAAATGGTTTATTTCATTGCATTCCTCTTTAAAACCACTCTCAATACCTTTATCCATTAGTGATTAGGTTGTAAGTAATAATGTGTTGAAAATACATTACTTAAAACTATTATAAATCCTAGTTATTAAATAAAAATAAAATAATAATAATTTTATTTTGTATGTACTTTTAAAAAAAATAGGTGTCACGTTTACAAAATAGAAATTTAAACGATATGAAAAAAAAATTATTAAAAATGTTTTATTAGAAAAGTTAGACCTCATTTTATTTGAGTTTTCATCGCAAGACGTCCTAACCAAAACGCTCGCCCATATTCCCTTGAAACAGGGTCTCGTGTGCAGCCTACTAGCTCTTTTATTGGCCATTTCCATTAAGTAGATCTCCTCCTACCCTTCAATTCCAGTAAGTCTCTCTCTGGTAGCCCATGAATCACAGCTACATTAAGTGGCTGAGGCGGTCTTCTTCACATTATGGGCATAATTCAAGATCAAGGGCAAAAGGAACCAGAAGTAGAGGGGTCGTTTGATAGAAAAAAAGGGGAGGTGACGAAAGATCAGAAAATAAGTTAAAATCCTGATAATAGCTCCAATAATTAAGGAAGAACCAATATACATACACACAAAAAAACACCAATATTTATAAACAAAAGTTGTGTTCCAGTAAACTCTTCACCTCTGTCTGGAACGAAGAGGAATTTAGCTGTGCATGTAGCTTTAATTTGTCTTTACATAGCACTAAAGTCAGGTAAGTAATTTTAAAAAACAATATAATAAATATAATAAAACCAACAGTAATAATTGTGACTAATAAGTCTAAGTCAAAAATAATAAGTTTATATGTACTAACCAAGTGTAGCATCTGAAGATCATTACAGTAGTACATTA
This sequence comes from Timema shepardi, assembly GCA_902151425.1. Taxonomy (NCBI): domain Eukaryota; kingdom Metazoa; phylum Arthropoda; class Insecta; order Phasmatodea; family Timematidae; genus Timema; species Timema shepardi. The sequence goes on along the minus strand of CABFVX010002866.1, from coordinate 99,012 downwards.
TAGTGAGGAAAATGAAATAGCAATACTACACTTTACTTTAATTAAATTTAATTATTTTCAAGTAAAGTACTTCAAGAATGTACTTATTATAAAAGTACATTAATTAATAGACCCCGTTTATTTTGTGTTAAACAATGATGCAGCTTAAAAGATAAGACAATAGGGTTATTAGTCAAGGTGAGACTGTTACATATCGTGGTTAACGTAGTGTATACATATGTTAACGATTTTTAGCGACCAATTCTCAAGTATACCAATAAATGGAGGTTACCGAAAAATAAAATGTAAGCCTATTATAATCTAGAGGTTACCGTGATCCTGTTATAGGGCCACTACACGATCAGTGAGACTGTCAGTAGGCCTACTTATTATTATTATTATTATTATTATTATTATTATTATTAGCACCACGTCTTACTACCCATTCAGGTTATACGCACTTACGCTAATGTAATGTGTTATGGTAGGGTGATTGTGAGATGAAATGGAGGACCTACAGTTTAACGTGGAATCCGAACCACGATGGAGGCCTGGCATTTCTCACATTCACAAGATGTATTGTCAGAGGTGAAGTAAGGGTTTGGTAATCAGATAAATCTGTGCCAGGACCGAGGATTGAACCCCGGCCTGGCATTCCCCACATTCATAAGATGTCTTGTCAGTAGGTGAAGGAAGGGTTTGGTAATCAGATAAATCTGTGCCGGGACCGAGGATTGAACCCCGGCCGCCAGCATAGAAGTCTTGACACCATACCCCTAGACCGCCGGGTCACCAACGTCAGTACTAATAAAAGTATTAGTCAGTATTAATACTGACAGTCTGACTGATTATGTAGGAACAATACTGATGGACTAATGAACGGACTTATAAAAATACTGATGTGATCGGAATTTTCTGATCAAAACAGTCTCAGTCCATCGTTCTTGCGTGTAGTGGTGGAGACACTGACAGTAAAACAGACCGTCTGAGCGCGTTCATTAGTATTTATTTCAGTCTTAAGTAGCAAACATAAGCTGCACACTAGTTTTGCTTATCATATATCTTGTATGGTCTCGTTTTAAATATTAATACATACTGTCAGTCCTAGAATTGACAGTCTGACTGATCGTGTAGGGGACAAAAAATTACTTGTTTCCAAAGAAAAATATAACAAGAGTTTTTAAGTAGTAGTTGTGAAACGTTCTGAAGAGCCTTGGCACCACCTGCCTCATTTTTGGGGCAGATAAGGGGGGCAGTAGTTGAAATACACAGTTTTGTCTCAAGAGACCATCTCACGCCCAATTAACTGCAATATTAAATACGAGATTGCACAAGAGCTTGAAGTGAGGCTCTTTGCATCTTTCACTTAACATTTAATTGAGAACAGTGCCTTAAATAGTTTTTTTTAACAAAATTTTATTACTAATTTGCTGTATGCGTTTTAAAAATATAAAACTATATCACAGGTCTATATTTCACTTTTTTTAAAGGTATAATACAAGTTACTACAGTCACAATATATCTTGTTTAAGTTGTATTACATACCTAAGTTGGGTGCTGATCTTGAGAGGAGATGGGCTCTAAATAAAGACTTGACTTGCTGATTTTAATCATACTACTGATAGGCCTATATACAAAAATGTTGATTTTTTTGTAACATATCGAATGGAATGATCTTGATTAAATAATACTGTAATTAATAATAATTAATATTTAGCACCGCGTCTTACTACCCGTTCGGGTTATACGCTTTAAGTACTAATTACTCTAATGGATTAGGAATTGGGAAGGTTGAATTAGAGGAAGTTAACCCGCATTTGTGTGGAGGGAGAGTGGAAAACAATTTTAGGTAAAACCACCCCAGTTCACCCGACCGAGATTCGAACCTCGATCTCCCCGTCCCCAGCAGTCAAGCTCAACACGACTAGCACGTTAGCCAACTACGCCACCGAGGTGGGTTATAAGACTCTAAATTAAGTGGTTTGTTTCTACGAAACTATTAAAATCTCACTAAACTCGTTATTGTCTCTAACCCAGGAGGTCAGAATTCTAATTATATTCTAATAGAAATTTGATCAATTTTCATTAATTACTATACAAATTTTCTCCAAGTTAGTTTTGGTTTTTAAAATTATAATGTAAGTTTGGTTTATAAAAGGGTCAGGTAGACTGAGTAGGAGGAAATATATTATGCATTTTTATTAATAATATTGATCATATCTTATAATGTCTTGATGAATTGGGAACTAGCTTTTAGTTACGTTGAAAAATTACTTTAAGAAACCGAACAAACAAATGTATACGTATATAAAATTACACTTTATGTTGTATAAGCATCTAGAATTACAGAATATATATTATTTTAAGGAATATCAATATTTTGTAAAATATTTCTGCATTTATTTGATCGAAAATGTATTTATATAATTAAAGGATTTTTAACTACGTCTTACTACCTGTTTGGGTTATACGCCTAAGTAATATTTACTTTTATGTGTTAAGAATTAGGAAGGTTGAATTGAGATGAAGTTCAGCTGCTTTTGCATTGAGGGAGAGTGGGAAACCATTTAGGGGAAAATCAACCTTGTTGCATACAACCGGGATCAAACTCTGATCTCCCCGTCATCGGCAGCCAGTCTATTGCGAAAGAGAAGACTTTGACCATGTGGCCAGGGATTACATCTAGAGGCTGATATGTTTGTTTATTTATGTAGACACATTTTTAAATACACTCTTTAAAATATTTGCTATAGTCACTTATTAAATACTCCTCGGCGCTAAAATTAAGTGAGCTATCCAGCCAGATATTCTGCGTTATTTAGAAATGATGAGTGATTAAAATATGTTGTCTCATGCCATTAGGAGTACAAAAAATACATTTTAAATTTTACGTTTTAAAACATTATTTAAAAAGTTAAATTAGTTTATTAACAACGAGGTTTCATGTGAAATGTTTAGGCTCGGAGATAAATTAAATAGAAGCGTATATGCATCCTTCCTTAAACAAATAAAGTCACTGTATCAAATGACCCAACATAAAACTCTAAAAAAATATATTAAATTTGTCTTAGTGGTTTTAAAGCTTCAAAACTTCTATTCCCATAAATAAAATTCTACATTGTGAGGACATTTCCCTTCATTTCCCTTTGAATACAACAGTAGAATACACATTGCAAAACAACTTAAATTACTTAAATATAATGTCACTAAGCTAACATGCTTGAAATCTTGTCTTGTTATTCCCGTAACAGAACCCTCTCACATTTTCTCCGTACAAACAAACCTGTAACATAAGGATGGATCTATTTGAAACTTTAGATAACGTTCAGGCGAAATGCAACAAAAGTCCAGATTTAAATAATTTATACGCAAATATCTTTGGGAATAGAAAATGGGGCAGACAGGCGATAGAACAAAAAAAAATATGGGGAAAGGGTCTTAGTGATTGCATGCGTCACCATGTAGACATAAAGTATAGCTCAAGGGCACCGTTCAATTTGGATTCACAAGAGATGTAAACGGGACGAGAGAATTGCAATGTGGATATAAATTTTAAGAGAAAATAAAATAAGTTATACATGAAATGTAAGCTTACAGAAGAAAAGTTGGCTATTTTTGTTTAAAAAAAGGGGGGGAGAGAAGGAGACTCAAGTCTAGCTTTAGGATTGATATGCTTAAACTTTTTTCTTTGTTCTTCCACTTGAGGGAACTAAATCTGTATTTTTCGGAATTAGTTTACAGAATTTATAATTTATTAGTAATGAGTCACTATTTAAGTTTTTTTTAACATTTATTGAGGATAAAAGCTATAAAATATTTTTTTTCAATTTTACAGAACAAACAAAAATATTATTTTTCTATTAAAAAATAATAGTATTTACGGAGTCCAAAAATTCAGTTGTCTCAGACAGAGAGCGTTAATTAATTATAAAACTAATAAACATAGAAATCACACACTAGCATATGTGACCAAGTAGCTCAAGCCATCGCACTTGGTTGGTGTCAACAGAAATATTGGGGTTTGAATCTCAACCAGGTTCGTTAAGGTAGTTTTTCTAAATATAGTCTATGGTGGGGTTTTATCATCTTCTCTCAGGGTTAAGTGCAAGTGCATTTCCTTCAATGTTCCTTTCTAATCATTTCCCCTATATATTCAATGGGTGACCTGGCGGTCTAGGGGGTAAGGTGTCAGACCTCTATGCTGGCGGCCGGGGTTCAATCCTCGGTCCCGGCACAGATTTATCTTATCACCAAACCCTTCCTTCACCTCTGACAAGACATCTTGTGAATGTGAGGAATGTCAGGCCTCCACCGTGGTTCGGATTCCACGTTAAACTGTAGGTCCTCCATTTCATCTCANTGATTACCAAACCCTTCCTTCACCTCTGACAAGACATCTTGTGAATGTGGGGAATGCCAGGCCTCCACCGTCGTTCGGATTCCACGTTAAACTGTAGGTCCTCCATTTCATCTCACAATCACTCTACCATTACACACTAGCGTAAGTGCGTATAACCCGAACGGGTAGTAAGACGCGGTGCTAATAATAATAATAATTATTATAATATATTCAATGGAGCGTAGTCCCTGTTTAAGACGAATAAATAAATGTATGTCATAATTAAATATGTCACAGTTTAATAATTTCTTTAATGGAGGAAGTATTATAATCGTGAAAGTTTTTACCTAGAGATCATAATGGACCTCAAAGTTTATTTGTCTCTAAATTCAAAAATTGGTATTTATAATTTTGTCTTCCCCTCTGTCTGTATTTACTGCAAGTACCTGGGCTTAGAGCCGAAATTGTTTGACGTATTTAGTTAGTACTTATTTAGATGCCTTAAGTTAATTAATAAACTCGTTATTATTATCTTAGCTATAAAAGTAATGATAGTTTATTGATATAATATTTTTTTTAAGTTTGAAATATTTATCGAATGTATTTAATTATGTTGTTCAAAATGAATTAATAGAGAGTTATTCATATGATAAACTATATTTTATTTTTGAAGAGAGATTCATTTAAGGATATTTTACATATGGGTGACTTTTGAAAATTTAAATTTGTATGAAAGATGTCTTAAGAATTTGGTTCAAAAATTGGGTATTCGAGAAGTGTTTTACATGATAAATATAACTCTGTACCTCGTTTCAGGAAGAATAATTAGTTTATTAACAGTTTACTGATACCTTACTTCACTGCCAGTGTATGGGTCACTAGCGTCTTATTATACTATTTTAGTTTTAACACCACGTTTAGTCAAATTACTATTTAGAAATAGGAAACTAAAATGTCAACATAGATAGCTTTTCTTTTCTATCCAAGTATTAATTTTTATATTAATAACGCATGATCTAGTAAAGGCTTAATCCAAGGGAAAAGTATGAGTAACACTATTTAGAAGAAGTGTTCTCGCATTATCTTGGTGAGGGGATGATAAAAATTTATTTATAAATTCCATATAAAATTAAACACATACTCCCCCGCCCCAAATGCACCAGCTGAGACTCAGATATCGATCGAGAATTCTAATATATTTCGAGCCTAACTTTAAGGTAGGGTGGAAGGGGACTCGATAAAATGTGAGGGTTTAAGAAGTTTTTAGAGCAAAACATTTGTTTGGTCAAAATAAATAAAATATTACCCCCGTATAAATATAGAGTTTAAATTGCTTAACATATTGATATCACCAGTTCTTGAATATCTTTCATGAGTATAGTGGTATTAGAGTGAACAATTTATGAGGAAGAGAAAAATTAGTCATCTAATTCCAGGAAAGAACCCGCCTCAGTGGCTTAGTTGGCTACCGCGTTAGTCGTGTTGAGCTGCTAGACTGCTGAGGACGGGGAGATCGAGGTTCGAATCTCGGTCGGGTGAACTGGGGGTAGTTTTTCCTAAATGGTTTTCCACTCTCCCTNTCTCGGTCGGGTGAACTGGGGGTAGTTTTTCCTAAATGGTTTTCCACTCTCCCTCCACGCAAATGCGGGTTCACTTCCTCTAATTCAACCTTCCCAATTCCTAATCCATTAGAGTAATTAGTACTTAAAGCGTATAACCCGAACGGGTGCTAAATATTAATTCCAGGACACGTTTGACAGATATTCAAGAAATGATGAGGCCAACATGTGAAGAAAAATAAATTCTCTGTTTCGACAGTAGAATTATTTTATTTATTTTGACCAAAAAGGTTTTGTTATAAAACTTCAAAAACCCTTGCCTTTTATCATGTCCGCTTTTACTCAAACTAAGATAACCGAAAGTCAAACAAGGTGTACTTAAAAAAAAATCAAAAATACTTTCTTTCAACTGAATTTCTTTCTATATCAGACAGCTTTGGTTTATAATTTCCTGCTTCACGTCCTACTGACCGTCTGGGGTATTCAAATATTTACAATAATGGGGTAGGAAGGAAGAATAAAAATAGCTTATTTTAGGATACTTACTCAAATTGGTGTGAAGAAAAATTGGGAAGATTGTTAGAAAATCTACCACAAGATACCCGTGCAGAAATTCATGCCCGGACCTGTGCGTATTTTTATACATTGGTCCGGGATTCCCCCTATGAGAATATGTTGGACAATTTCACATAGGTTACTCAAGCTAGCAATGTATTTGATTAAATGTTAAGTTTGTCTAGTCGTGTGTGTATTATTTATGTAGGTCACATGTACAGTACATGTATTCAACAAAACAAATTCCTAGCTTAGGCTATAACTTAGCAGCGTCTTCTTGGCCCCATTTATTGTTTATTATAGCTACCAGATTAGACAAACAAAGTATTTTGACAAAAGACCATTCAGTGATATTTTCACAATTGTTATATAGATCAACTTGTGGGCACGTAAACCAAGAATTAAATATAGTTGTGTCTTGTTTTACAGTGATGTGTAGGTAGGGGCTTTAATTCCATGTTGGGTGTTTCTTTCTAAATTGTTTCTGTCTCTACTTCCTAGTACCTATTATTTAGGGTAGATATGCTGATATTACTGATACATTAAATATATTTCAACTATTTTCTTAGTTTGAAATTTTCTGGTTTTTACAGGTTTTCCATAAGGATTTCTCCTCGTTCCAAACACTTTAAAGAGTGGCATAAAGAAATTGAAATTATCTTTTTTTTTATAAAAATAAACATTTGAAAAGTCAAGTTATTAGTGATTAGAACAGGAATATTTGGCCTTGATATGAGAATATACAACATCAGTACTCAACCCTGTATTAAAGGGGAATAAAAATCGGAGTGGATGGGATAAACATTTGTTCCAATAAGAAAACTAATTAGTTCTTTAATTCATGCCTTTTCCAACTCAAATACCTAATATTTAAATATTGCATTTATGTTTTTGGGATTCACAAATATTTCTATTTATGTTTTATAGACTTTCGTTAAAGCTCCTGTATTTTTTTCTGTTTTTACCAATACAAAATTATCCCTACATTTTACTAGCTATCCAGATATTCCAGATAAATGGCAAGTCTGAAGTAAGATGAAAAGCATGAAGTTACAAAGAATGCTGAGAATGCAAAGAATGATGGGATAAATAACTCAAATATAATCCACAATAAGTGATGTACCAAATATTATCATCGTTAATTTAACCCCATTCCAAACCTTTCCGGTGATTAACCGAATAGCTTTTTCCTCTTAAAATCCTCGGTCAAAGTTATCGTGCCGCGAGTCTAGCAATCTATCCTGTGAGTGAACTAAGAAGTGATGCCTCACCGCCGTAAGAAGCGAACGGAGATACACAGAAAGAGGATTCTACCACCATATCCTCCCACTCCTACGTCAGCCAATACTGGGCGCTAGCCCCTCGCCGCTATATTACTTGGCACATCGGCAAATAACGGGGCAGGAACTATAACATTGTTCGTTGTATCGTTTCCACATACAATGGAGCCAAGGCTTTTTCCGGAACCATAATTTAAACTCCGGGACTTACAGTGCCACCGCGGGTTTTCTTCGTCCATTTGGTCTCCCCCCCTCCCCCCTCCCTTTCTCAAACACTCCCCCCTTTAACCCGTACGCGAAATACTCCCTTTCCCTCGACCAAATAGTTACTGCTAAAATAAATAAAAGTATAAAGTCCACTTGTTTTGGGGATTTCTTTCTCCATCCTTATCCCCCCTCCCACACACACATCTTAGTCTTTCTTATTCTCTCCGTCTTCCTATCTCTGCCACAATTCTTCCATTCTCCCTACGTCGTTGCTTGTGTTAAGGCCGTGCATTCCATTCTTGCCTTCTCTACTAGGCCTAAACTAACAGTCCTGACTTATACACTAGCAATTTCTCTTCTGTCCTTTTATTTATTCTTTTACGGCCTAATATATATATATATATATGGATAAAAGTAAAAGTGGTCATTCTTTTATTTTATTCTTGATTCTTAGCCATCGAGTAAAACTGCAAGATAGTACATAACACAGAGTGTAGGAGAAATGGCGGGTTGAAATAAGTTGAGGCTAGTAAGTAAAGTCTTGCTGGGTGATGCATAGTTTCATGGCAGACGTGGGGGGGAGGGCCATTGTCTCCAGATAGGGGGCCGAACGCCCTTTCCAAACGTTGTTTTGATATTTTCAACATAAAATCGCACAGCTCACTGCTTCATTGTCACAGTGCCAAATCTTTTTTTCGAGGTTGATTTACTTTATTGTTATTATTGCTAACTTTGACGTTCCATAACCCAACAGAAAGCTTTTGATAATATATGTATATTAACTTTTGATTTCTAAAGATCGTACAGAAAATAGTTTAAAGAAAAGTAGTATTGGTACCAGTTCAATAACATGACCTATGGTAAAACGGTACATTGAACTAAAACAGCGCTGTGGATAAGCACGTCAATCTACTCGCACGGCTATTTATTGGCTTACTATGCGCATAAACTACAAAGCATTTCTTCTTTTTTCTTACCGGCTCTTGCGTTAATTTGCGTTTAATTACACGAGTATTTCTGTGAACAATATACCTCAAAATACCATAACCACAATTTTTATTAAATAATCTTGTGAAACAAACTCATAAGCCAATAAATACAAATATTTTAGTTATTTGACTAACATGGAGTAGTTAATAATAATATTTATCACCGCATCTTACTACCCGTTCTGGTTATACGCTTTAAGTACTAATTACTCTAATGGATTAGGAATTGGGACAGTTGAATTAGAGGAAGTGAACCCGCATTTGCGTGGAAGGAGAGTGGAAAACCATTTAGGAAAAACCACCCTCAGTTCATCCGACCGAGATTCGAACCTAGATCTCCCCGTCCTCAGCAGTCGAGCTCAACACGACAAGCGCGTTAGCCAACTACGCCACCGAGGTTGCTATGGAGTAGTTGTGAATTAAAATAACTGTTTAGACGATGTTAAAATGATCACACTTTTTTAGAATATAGAGTTAATATAATTAAAAATATAATAGCTTCAGTATAAATATTTACATTTGATTAAATTCTAGCATTAGACCACAGGTTCTCTTGCATCAACACATTCGACAGCTTCAAATGCTAGAAAAGAATGAAAATTCGTCTAGAGCGGTATTACACGTTCTAAGAATCACGAATAAACATAGTAGCGTGATAGTATATGGCTTAACTTGGTACCCTGAAGAAATAAAAAGTACAACTGAAAAAGTCTCGTCTCAATTCCGTGAGTACTTTTTGAGTTTACTGGGAACAGACACACAAACCGAAAACAACGTACAAACAGATTTAGAGTTATATTATATGCCTGGATAACTTATTATAAGATTAATAAAATCCACAAATAACTACTACTTCTACTACAAATCAGAGTATTTAGCTAATATTTTACTTGGGGCAGTATGAACAATCTGGAAAAATGTGTCTCATATAAGTAAAACTGAAGGACAAATATGGGAGATAAAAACGTAAGAATAAAATGCATAAGAAATATATAAATATTTCTGTTTTTCCCTGATAATTATTAAAACACTTTTATTCGTGTATTACAAATACTTTATATACAGCACACAAATCTACGTTAGAGTAAAAATAATTCTAAAGTATGACAAATGTAATATGTATTTATTTGTAAATCTAGTGTATTTTTGCCATAAAAAATGTTAATTCAAAAAGATAAACTAATACAATAGTTATATACATGTGTATATGCAGCCTATATTAATAAAAATTAATTCCAAGCTGAGTCTTTCCGAGTTCAAATGAGCACCACTCTATCTTATTTGGACATCGGTTCACAGTCTTAACTATAATTCACAAATTAGAGAAAGATTATATTAATACCATTGACTAATGTATACAAATCTAGTGAAAGGATCCATAGATAGTTTTTAATATATATGTTTAATGCAGATTTTACTTTGCTATATTTTCCTAAATCCAGTATAAACAATTATATATTTTGAATCTTTACTCTAAATATTGATAAATTTGAATGAATGACTTATTCAAAATCCAAACTTATTATTGCTCATATACGTTAAGGTTTTGCTATGAGCCACCAATTGTGTCAGTTTTTGGTCAGAATGCCAATGAAGATGTAGATAGTATATTCTTAGCGTGACATGAATTCAAGTGGATATACGAATAGTTAGAATTTCCCCATAGAGCTTATAGCGTATGTGACTAATTAGTGTGTTTAAATCCAAGCACTAGTTAGTGGCATAAGTTAAGGAGTAGGAAGGCTAAATGTAGTGCATCCACAGTAATTTGGATTTATGTTGGTAGAAATTCATTGGGATAAAGCAAATGTTGAGAATTAATTCCAAGTTGGTCGTCAGGTATTTTAAAATATAACTTTTCGTAACGCCTTGGACCACAAGTTATACAAAAGTGTACAGTTAAAGTTTTATTTTGAGTAAAAAACTTCTAAGACAATTTTTTGTTTCAGATGTCCTATTCTTAAATTCTTTCTTCGTTATTTCACCAATAAAACTGATCATTTTGTAAGCCATTGATGTAATGTAAATTGTAATGTTGTGAATACACTCTATTTTTAAATTGATTTAATAATTTTAAATATATGTTAAATCATACTGAATCCAAAGGAATTGTTTTAGAACTGTCCAAGTTACACACAGATGACTTGAAGAATAAGGCCTAAGATCTAATATCCTTTCCAGGAAGCGGTAAAGGGCGCGAGAGAAAAATAGCTGAAGCCCTTGAGCCAACAAATCGCGAGGCAATTGTATTAAATGATTCGATATTAATCATCTGGCGCAAACTCTGCCCCCTAAACCTCCTCTCCCCCAGTCAGATGTTCTATCATTGTCGGGGAGTGGCACTAGCTTAAGACGTCAGCCCGCTCTGTGAACGGACAGGGAGGTAACAATGATATAAAGGTAAATTTTGAGCGGGTGGATTGGTAACCTTGTTATAAGTCAACAATCACCTGGCACAGATGAAACAATCTTTTTCCTGGCAGGTTGAAAGGTGTTCCAGTTTTATTCTGGTTATTGGAAACTACTTTGGTTAAGATAGATGGGTTTTTGTGCAGTGCCTTTTTGTACTAGATCAGCTAGATGTATATTTACACTAGCCATGTACGGATGTAGAGTGTAGAATATAGAGTAAATTAATTCTCATTTGCATAGTGAAAGAGATAGAAAGAGTGGTAAACAATTTAGAAAAAAAACCAGTAGGTCCAGCCAGAAATTCAAAGACAGATCTCATAATCGCTGAAAAACTAGACCGTATGAGTTTGGTGAATTCTCTCGTGTGCTTACTTATGCAGGTATGTGATATATCAAATAATCTAGAAATTATTACTATCTAAATGTCAACAAGCCTACAAGGTGTATTCATTGTTTGTCTTGAATGACAAAATAAAGTGGTTTAGGTATATTGATACAAATTTTTGGTTATTTTGAAAGAACAGAAAATACCACCCTCCCATAATCCTATTAAAGTTGCATGGAATATAATTAAAATTGTAATCACTATAAATATAGAACAAAAAGTATTTAGTTAGATGTTTAAATAAAGGCGTGTATAAAATTTAAAGTATCCATTTAACCTAGTATTTTTAATAGGGCATATATTTGGAACAAACAAAATTACATAATTGTTATGATTATTTATCAAATGCAAATACTGTGTCAAATCAAGCGTATCTCATCATTTTGTCTTATTCTAATGTAGCTCAAGTTAGTGTAGTAATGTTTATACTTTCATTGCAATAACCTTGAAATTTAATTATTCTATTTATATTTAATTTTAAAAATTATTTTTGGCTATCACTTTAAAATCACCGTTGTTAAATAATTAAGATATGGTGTAGGGATGGAGTAAGTTATTTAAAACGAATGTTCCTGAATAGGTTGTTTAGGGTAAATGCACCTGCATTTTAATGGATAAGATACCTTTGCTTGTTCACATAACCTAGACTCGAAACATGACCTTTTCGTCAAAAATATTTATGTATGGGCTACTCTTAGACTTACACCCTATAATGTGAGACCACCGATGTAGGTATATATATTTAATTAATTCAATTCAGATTAAATTGCATTTATTAGTTTTAATAGATCTTATAAAATAATGTTAGTCATAATTTATGTAATTAAACTAGTGGGATTACTTTTAATTACTTGTATTATTAACTTAAAATAAATTTTTGCCGTTTAATAATGTAGTAACCATCAAAGTTATAAATAAAGTATAATCTTTCTACTTTAGCAGCTTAAATATTATCTACTAATTTAGATTTGCATTCTGAGATGTAAGATTTATTTTTGTGTTACCCGCTCCATTAGCTTAATGGTCTTAAGAATCATTCTCGCATTAGACTGACTTATTTCTGATGGATCTAGGGTTAAGGTGTCAGACTTCTGTGCTGGAGGTTCGAAGTTCAATCCTCGGTTCAAGCACAGTTTATCTGATTACCAAACCCTTCCTTCACCTCTGACAAGACATCTTGTGAATGTAGAGAATGCCAGGCCTCCACCGTGGTTCGGATTCCACGTTAAACTGTAGGTCCTCCATTTCATCTCGCCATAACCCTACCATTACACATTAGCGTAAGTGCGTATGACCCGAACGGGTATTAAGACGTGGTGCTGCTAATAATAATAATAATAACTGGTAGACTGGGGTTCTAATCCTGGTCAGATCTATTGAGAGTATTTTTACTTAAATGTCGTCTTACCATACTGCTACACAAATATGGGTAGAGTTCTTCTAAAATGCTTTCTTCTTCATATCAAATTCTTTATATTCTTTTATTATATACGCGTATAGTCTGGACAGGTAGTAAGATGTGGTGATAAAAAAATGGGTGACCACTGTCATCACTTATGTCAGTTTTATCCTTAAATGCCTTTAGTTTAACTCAGTTAGTTAAAGCAAAGACTTATGAACTCCACTTTCATCATCGGCAATCTTCCCCTGCTTTCCTCTCTTGTCACTTTTAATTCGTGGTGGGTGGTTAGCAATCAACAGCGTCAGCTTCCAGACAGTAAGAACTCTCTTCTCCCCTATTACAGCTTTCCCGCCATATTTAACACACACCGTCAAGGATAGCCGAAAATAGAGCTCGCCATTCATTCTTGTTACAAAATATTTGTTAGAATGATGGAAATTCAAGTGGCTATTATTAAAAACGGGATCAATTAAAATTTTTCTCAATACTGATTATAATGTTTTCTTTCAAATCTCAATTAAATATTAAAATTCTTGAATCTTTAAACTAACGGTGTTCAAGTTTACTAAAAATGAACAATAGCCAACTTATTTTCCCCCCCAAGGAAATAAAGTTCGTGAACAAAACAAATGCCTTTATTAAAGGTTTGACAAAATACACTGATGTGAAATAATATATTTATTTATCATATTTATTTATTTAAAAAATATCAAATAAATACGTCAAGGGTTTTAATGATTCATGTAAGATGAACTTATTTTGTATTTTTATTGTATTAATTTTTAAGTGAGCTATTTTATTTTAACATCGATAAATAATTTACTTGCAGATTTCAATTCAAAGCGATCAGATATGTATTAAGTATGTTAAATCTATAATTTTCTTTTACTTTGCCAACTAGATATTCAAACAATCAAGGATTTCAGCGTCCTTTATTTTGTTATGATACTGTTTGTATTTTAGTTTGTTGTTTGTACAGTTTTAGTACAAGTTATATTTAAAATTTAATCCAAGAGATGGAAGTGAGAATAGCTATAAGAAGTTGATTCACATGACCATAAAAAAGATATAGTAATCACGGGTCAATATATCATGTTAATAACATCCCTGTCGGTGACCTGGTGATCTAGGGGTAAGGTGTCAGACTTCTATGCTGGCGGCCGGGGTTCAATCCTTGGTCCCGGCATAGATTTATCTGATTACCAAACCCTNGGCGGCCGGGGTTCAATCCCCAGTCCCGGCATAGATTTATCTGATTACCAAACCCTTCCTTCACCTCTGACAAGACATCTTGTGAATGTGGGGAATGCCAGGCCTCCACCGTGGTTCGGAGTCCACGTTAAACTGTAGGTCCTCCGTTTCATCTCCCAATCACCCTACCATTACACATTAGCGTAAGTGCGTATAACCCGAACGGGTAGTAAGATGCGGTGCTAATAATAATAATAATAATAATAACATCCCTTCTAATGCACTCGGCCAAGAATTGAGCATTTACTTTCCTGTATTCAACAATCCTCTCCATTAAGATCGTCATGCCCTAGACCATAGGTTGCCAGAATTTACATTCCATGGACCTCCTGAATCCATTGATGATTTACCGCGGTCCCCTAATCTCTCCCTTCATTCGAGGTTAAATTAAAAACATACTAAAACATTAAGAAAAAAATTTATTGAGACAGTCATGGAAAAAATATTATGTTTGAGCAAATTGTTAGTAGCGAATAACTTTATATGATGTGAAAAACAAAATACAAATAACTTAACTATCTAGCGTGGTTTTGCGGACCCCTACATGACTCTTCGTGAACCCCATGTTAGGAACTTCTGCCTAAGAACCTGGTGTATTACATCCTATGTGTTTTTAGCTCATTAGACATTTTACATCCACCTATCGTCAACCACGATTAGTTAAATTTGAAGTCCAAGGTGGAAATATCGCTTTTGGAATATCAAATTTAATGATTATATTTAAGAAACAAATCACACAATAGTATTGCCAAATATATATAGCTTTTAAATTTAAAGAAAAATGGGGTATTATTTTTCTTATAAATGATAACCCTTGTTTGTTAAAGGCACAAATACATTGACTATTTTTTCTCTTACCTTAAGAATATCACTAACTTTCTGCATTTTAATTAAAAAGTATATATATTTGGTTATAGCTCAGAATTTATTGGTTTTATAAAAAGTTTCAAAGAAAAGTTTTTTATCTTCAATATTAATACAAATTTACAATGATAAGTTGTTTATAAATTCCAAATAGTTGTGGAGAAATGATCAGAGCTTGAAAAACTCCCCCCTGTGTAGAACCCTTAAAATCATTTTCATGAAAAAAAAGATAGATTCTATCTTATTTATAATAATAAAGTGTCTACAACAGCGTCTAGTCGGACAGACATATGGCATTGAGAAAACAACATGTTTATTATTATTATTATTATTATCACCGCGTCTTACTACCCGTTCGGGTTATACATATTTACGCTAATGTGTAATGGTNACAAGATATCTTGTCAGAGGTGAAGGAAGGGTTTGGTAATCAGATAAATCTGTGCCGGGACCGAGGATTGAACCCCGACCGCCAGCATAGAAGTCTGACTCCTTACCCCTAGACCATCAGGTCACCATTTACATGTTGGTTTCAGTTTCATTTATCAAAATCTAGAGTTTGATTTATTGACGATCACAATACTTTCCATCCGAGGTGTCGAGAGAAAGTAAAAATGGAAAATTGTTTGTCATAAAATGGTCTAAAAGACGTTTCATCATTTGACTTAATTAGCAAACCATAACATATACAACTTGAAAAAATTAAACAAAACAATTTCGTATAGTGTTCTATAGAGGTGTATGATCAAACATATTTTGAATCGACCTCTTAGTCTAGTAGTCAGCCCTCCTGGCATCGATTCCCAGTGTTATTATAGGTACTCTTCCTAAAAAATATTTTTTTTTACCTATGGTCACCATGTTCTGGTTAATTATGAATAAATTAGCCAAATATATTATTTTTGCTTTTAGTAAGCATTACTCCATCCAGATGTCATATCCTGAAAATTAAAAAATAACACCTGGACACGGGAATTGAACCCAAAGTCATGATCCCGGGTTCGATTCCCGTGTCCAGGTGTCATTTTTCAATTTTCAAAACTGGTTAATTAGGCTTAAATTAAGATTTAAGATTCAAGGTTTATGATTTCCAATGGCTCCACCCTAAAGCAATAATAGTGACAACTATTGTCACATCATCTGATTGCGGCTTTGACGTGTAGACAACCTCCAAGGTCAACCTGGGAAGCATTCAGTTCCCATAGAGCGGCTTAAGGTCCACAAACGCGGTGACCTAACTAAAAACTGCATCTCTCACAGTCAAATACGCCATACGCTTAAAAATATATTTAAAAATAAAAAATGTTCACATAAATACTATGTGATTTCCTCGGATTTCTCTAAGAAATCTTATTCAGAGTTTGTTCTTACTAAATGTAAAATCCACCAGTTAAATGTAATTAATATATTATGAGTTAGCACTATTTACATTTGAAAATATATATTTGTAAATATCGTCTAAGTCATCTTTCGTTCGTGTCCAAATCACAGAGTCTATAGTGAGTTCCGGAGACAGTTTAGACGGTTTGTCATATTCTTACAGGTCCACATATTCTTTAGACTCTTCAAGAACTTATTTTGTGATATTAAGAATCCTCCTAATAAATATATATACACGTATTTGCAATAATTATACATTTATAAATATATATAAACATATAACTGTATTGGTAAAGTTATATATACACGGATTAACATGGCCTATAAATTTATAAATAGAAAATAAATATTATATATATGTAGATTATAGCTAGGCCTAATGTTAATTCGTATAATATAAATATATATATGGATTAATATTACTTATAAATTTTTAAATAGATGTATTATTATTATTATTATTATCATCACCGCGTCTTACTACCCGTTCGGGTTATACGCACTTACGCTAATGTGTAATGGTAAGGTGATTGTGAGGTGAAATGGAAGACCTACAGTTTAACGTGGAATCCGAACCACGGTGGAGGCCTGGCATTCCCCACATTCCCAAGATGTAATGTCATAGGTGAAGGAAGGGTTTGGTAATCAGATAAATCTGTGTCGGGACCGAGGATTTAACCCCGGACCGCCAGCACAGAAGTCCGACACCTTACCCCTAGACCACCAGGTCACCGCTAAATAGATATAAGATTGTATATATACATATATAAGTATGCACATACAAATTTATAAGTAATGTTAATTCATATATAAATATAAATACACACACGGATTAACTTTACCTATTAATTTATAAGTAGATGTGAGCCTAACATTTGTATCTAATCATAGTTTGTAACAATGGGTACTTCAAAAAATCAAAGCAATTTTAACTGTTCATAGCAAGGAGGGCATGTTTCCTAATAACTTTTAATCTATGACCACGCACCCACACACACACCCTTCCATCCTATCGCTCCGAGGAAACACAACAGCAGCACGGCGCTGACTTTCTCCTTTGATCTATAAATACCTCGCATCAAACACAAACACGCCTTTCGGAAAGGTCTGTAATTTAATGTTCCAACATCGAAATCATTAAGCTAAAAGTAAAGGTTTGTTTAAAGTTACGTATTGTTTGAGTTTAGTTGAAAGAAGAGGTATTGAAAGAAGAATGGTTAGAGAGGCAGATTGGGGGGGGGGGCAGAGGGGTGGTAGGAATAAAGGTTAAAAAGAAGAAAAGTATTCGCTTCGCCTGTAACTGACTTTGAACAGTAGTTAGGCTGTGGCGAACGTAGGAAAAGTTTTTCTTCTAGTTACAAAGTGAAAATAAATGAACAGTGACAAAGGTTACATAGCGGTTTATTGAATTTTTTTTATAGGTCACGATATAATAGATCTGAAGTTGTCGCCTTTATTAGATTTCCTTCAACTTAAATTCTAAAGGCAACACCAAAGAAAAAATGTTTATACATCTTGATTGTGTGTATTATATTCTTAGGTGTAAAGACCATTTTTAAGAAAAAATGCATTTTACATTAAACCTAATTTTAATATTACCTATATACTATAACCCTAGCGGGTAATAGTAATCCGTGGGGCTTAAAAAATAAAAATTACCCATATGAATATAATAATTATATATATATATATATATATATATATTGCCCAATGAAAAAATAGTTGTGGGAAATTTCCCAATAAGTTTTATATTCTACCATTTTTTGTGTATCTGTCGGTCAAATTAAACATTTCCGACATAGACTTCTGTTTAATTTTATGTTCTTAATCTTTGTTGTGATCAACTACAATGTTTTGTGATATTTAAATAGATAATCAAACATTGAATTTATTTGTCATAATATCATTATAATTTTCATTTCTTGTTCCTCTCATTTTCTAAATTGCGTGTAATAGTGTACCATGTTCATTGAGACAGGGATAATATGTTTTGCTTGTTATAACAGATAACAGGTTACTGAAGCAATAAGAAGTTTTTAGTAAGTCCATACATAGACTCTTTCTAAAGTTCATATTTCGGTTTAAATTAATAATTGATTAACTGTTTTTAAATAAATTTTTTAAATGTAATTAATGTTTTTTTTAGTCAAATCGTATCATGTGTTATTGGAAAACTGCATCGAATTGCTTGGTATTTATAGCAGATATTAAAATTATATCAAAATAATATTTATGTTGGTAATTTTAGAAATGACATTAAACTCGAAGGTTTATTTTTATGAACTATGCTTTTATAGTATTTCAACAAATGGAATTGATCATTTTAAGGTTATACTTTAAATTTAAGGATAGTTTAGACTAGTCCAATAAGATTAGAATTCCTTGATAAGTGAAAATAATCATGCAAATAATATGATTTTTAATAAAACTTGTATTTGTATTAGAAAATTCCAACAAAATTTAAAACATCTAACAAATATCTTATATGTGTGTTAGCCTCAATAAATACATATTTATTTAAATATATGTATCTTTATTAACACAGCGTCTTACAAACATTTAGGTCAAGCGCATATGTACTAATTAATATTATTATCTAGGGATGAGGAGGGTTTAATTATTTAGATTGAGTGTATCCGCGTATGCATGGAGGGAGTGTGGAAAACCATTTTGAAAAACCATCCTCAGTACACCTGACAAGGTTTCGAACCCCAATCTTCCTTACATTTGAAGTCTAGTCTAGCATGAGAGTGACGCCTTAGACCATACGACCAACGAATCGGGTGATTTTGTTAATAATTTCCACTCCAGCCGCAAGGGACTCGAAGGGTATAAGTAAAATAAACATTACAGTAGGAAGGTTGGAATGAAAAAGATGGTGGTTGGGAGGCGGGGGTTACTTATATTACCCCTGCAATAACCCGTACAAACCACCATAAAAACTGCATCAAACATTACCAGAGGTTCTATCTACCTCCTCCGGCCCCAACACGTACCTTGTCTCCCCCCCTTCTCATCCCCAGGGTCAAACTAACCCCCCCCCCCGTTCCCTCCTCCCCTTAGTGCCTTCAGTCCTAGGCTGGCCCTACATGAAGGAGTAAACATTCCGAACCCATGGGATTGTAAAAACTATTATACTAAATATTCCTAAAATATTTATCTCTTAGATATAATACCTGAAAGGGGTAGTAGAGATTGAATAGCTTGGAGATTTTTATAAAAAAAATATATATATATACATTTATTTTGCTTTGCATGCCATCCTTCTCCCAAATATTGACTAAAAGTGACTTGTCTGATGAACTTAAAAATATAGAAAAGTGGAATTATTGTAAGATTTTATTTGTGTTGGAAATTAATATGACACACTACATTTTATTAATATTTTTAAATGATTTTTCAACCTCTTACCCACCTCGGTGGCGTAGTTGGCTAACGCGCTAGTCGTGTTGAGCTCGACCGCTGAGGACGGGGAGATCGAGGTTCGAATCTCGGTCGGGTGGACTGGGGGTGGTTTTTCCTAAATGGTTTTCCACTCTCCCTCCACGCAAAGGCGGGTTCACTTCCTCTAATTCATCCTTCCCAATTCCTAATTCATTAGCGTAATTAGTACTTAAAGCGTATAACCCGAACGGGTAGTAAGACGCGGTGCTAAATATTATTAATATTATAATTCAATCTCTTGATTTCTAGTTTCACTATCCATTACAGGTTATTTATACTTTACCTCTATGCGTCCTACTGCTTGTTCATTCCATCCAAAACTTATACAAATTTATGTATAAAGAATGAGGAAAAAGGACTCTAGGCCCTAAGGATTTATAATAAACCTCAGAATAACAGTAAATATACACTTAATGCACCAGTCGGTTAAATCCCAATGTATCAGGTTGTAGCTTAGCCAATTATTCGAGTTTTCCCTGTTATAAGTACTGACTCACAGTGAATTAACGCGTCCAAATAATTTAAAGAGGAAAGTAGGATTGAAATTAAACGTAAATATATTATTTATTTGTCTGGATGTATAAAAGTAAGTCCCCATATTCAAATTCAACTCTCGTCGCTATCAATCACAATCGAGTCCTAGACTCAAGATTCAGATTTAACTAAAGTCTGTTCACGGTAGGAGGTGTTTTCAGAAAAGCCTTTTTCCCTACCAAAAATCTATTATATAGTAGGATATTGGTAGGAAAAAGGACCTTTCAGAGAGTAATTCCTATCGTGAATGGACTATACACAATATACGTGACTTAATCTAACACTCGCTTTTATAAAAATTGTCTCGGTAGATTACATTACCTGTAATCGTACCAAATTCATAGTAGGCTTCCCGTTCAGTTAAGAAAATGATTTATTTAGTAGGGTATAGAAGTTTGTAGCAGCAAACCAAATTAACAAATTTAAAAAAAAACAGACTTTTATTAGTACCAAAATAAAAAGTCTCCTATAAACGACTTTTATATTAAATTGTATGAAAATTGCAAAATCAATAAGAGTTTTGTTTATCTTTTCTTTTTTTCCGTTTGTCTGCTTTTTCATTTCTTTCGCTCCAACATTTTTTTTTCTAAGTACCAGTGGGTAGGGGTGGGTCGTTAAGACAGGGGTTGCCATAGGGGTGAACGGCTATTAACCTGCCTACAAGTCTAGGATACCCAATAAAATTACTATTTTTTTTTCATTTTATGCATTTGTTTGTCTCTTTTTATTATTATTATTTATTTTGTTAATCTTTTCTTACCAATATTGGTCACGTGTATTTTAGAATATTAAAATACCTAAAAACCATAATTTTCTTCTTCTGTGGTCAAAACAAACATGAAACGGTAAGTGGAGGAGGTAAAACATGACACAGATTTTGGAGGCTTATTGGTAAACATCTCAACTTTCTTATTTAACCTAAGTAAGATGTAATGACTCACTTCTGAGAAATATTTGTGGAGGTGAAAACCTCCTCAAGATCCTAACACACTTTTCATCATATTATATTCTTAAATACGGCAACAGTTTAGTATTAGTTCGTGTCACAGAAAGTTTGATATTATAAGATAGGCTGGACTCACATTAATGGATAAAACACAATTGTGTCAATCTTAATCTACTTTATTGAAAAAAACAGGTCTTCATTAATTTAATTTGGCATCCCTGATCATAAACATCAATACTGTACCAACATTTATACGATTTGATTTGTTCTCGATATTTAAATGTCACTCTGTAATCGATTCTAAGGTACTTCTTACTATCTTTGGGTACCAAGTATTTATATAGTATATTAATAAGTTATTTTATAATAAACAAGTATTGCTTTAATTAATTTTGATCAATTTATTAAACCACTTAATATTTTATTCTTATTACAATAGTAGACTGAAGTTGAACGCCCAATTCAGAGAAAGTGACTGTTAAACATTGTACCTATTGACCTTCAAAGACGCAATTACCATCAGAAATGAAACGTTAGGGAGGAGGGGGAATAGATTGATATTGGCAACCTCGAGGCTCTCAGAGAACTGTCCACAATTAAAAATATAGCTTGATACAGCTTATTCTCACTAGAACATACAAAATAAAATGTGCCAATGATTTAACCATTTTCTAATGATTTCACAAAAAGTAGTGTTTAAAATACACAATACAGACCGGAGGGGAATCCCTAGAAACAAACTACAGGAAGATTTAAAAGTGTCCATACATCGGGAATGATTTGATTATTTTGTTAGGTGCCATTCTGAAATTCCTTTGTTTAAAGAAAGGCATGAATAGATAAAATTATCCCGGTTGGATCATTAATATATTGCAAAGTTGCAGAGGAACAAAACAGTGAGTATCCCCCCAGCTGGTACATTATACACTGCGCTGATGCCAGACTTACTGTGGGCTTACAGGTTTACCAAAAAACAAGCACAGAACAGAAACGTGGTCACGCGATGAGTTCTAATCCAATCACAAGATTTTTGCCTCCTCAAAGCAAGTTGTTTTGCTAAAGTTCAACTCATCTCTACTTTGACCGCTCTGCCTGAGATGTTAAGCACGCTAGAACGAATCAAATCTCTAAACCAACCATTTCAAATTAGTGTGTATGTGCATACGACAGTGCGTGTGCTGTAGAGATAACAGCAAGCCTACAGCTTCATTGGCCGTTGGGAGGAGATTTGAAATAACCCACAACACAGCGTTATAATTTAAAACATCCATCGGGAAAATGATCTAAAATATATGCATATCTACTATAAAATAAAATAGTTTGATAGTCAGCTGTTTTAAGTTTGCGTTGCAATGCATTATGGTTCAACATACAGCGTGTGAGTTGCTGCACTTCTCAAGCAGATTCTGTTTTATATTTTTGTCGAACGTGTGAATAAAAATTTATTAAGAGGTTCAGAATGAATGGAAGAGTTACTGTCCAACAGAGACGTGGAAATCCATGGACACCAACTATCGAAAGCACAAAATCGTCCATGGGCTAGAATAATTTGAAAAGAGTTACCTAAAAAAAGCACACTACGGTTGTCTGCAGAATACGTTGTCAGCCATGCGAGTGAGTATCGTCCTCAATAGGAAAAATATCAAGTACCACAAAGAGATCATTTTACCTATGTATGAAGACCTTTGAATCATACTATATTTCAAAATAGCTTGGGTTTCTTAACAGCTTATAAAACATTGATTGTCTCACTGTCTATCCGTTCTTATTCTGGTTTGAAATCAAAAATTTAAATATTCCACAAAGGGAACGTAAGCCCTGTGAATTTGGATCGTTTAATAGTAAGCATGTTAAATTACAGTAGATTTTCTCTTGCTTCATAAAAAAAAAAGCTTGTTTACTTTTGACAGATTTGCACATAGTAAAAATGTCTTAATTATTTCCTAGATATTTACATTATATTATCAATATTTTTAATTAAGAAGCTTACTGAAATAATTAAATAAATGTAGAAACCATGGTTTGATTCCAAACAATTTAAAGTTTTGAAGAATATATTGTTCAAATCAACAAAAATAAAATTCAAATATTCTAGATTTCATTCGGTAGTACATCTGGCCATTGATTTAAGCATACCTCGTGACCGATAATGTAGTAGTGTATGGAGTAAAACTAATATCCTCAATAAGTTGATTTCTAACGGTATGGGGTCTAGGGGTTGAGCCTTAAGTTTTCTAGTAGCTTGTAAAAAAAAAAGATAAAAGGTGCGTTTAAGTGGTATATAAACGTCTCAAAGGTTACGCAGTTCGAAAGTAATGTATCTCAGGGTGCAACACCTCACGTGCAATAAAACTAGAAATAAAGAAATGATGAGAGAGAGAGAGATACAGATTGAAGTTGTTTAGGGAGTAAGAAGGAAAGTTTGTAGTTGGAACAGAAGGTGCGTGGAACAAGAAGAAAGGCAGCCCTAAGGGAAATCAAGACTGCGAGAGACTCCAAGAAACAGGTCTGGATGAGAAAGGGGATTGGGTGGCGGGGGGAGGGGGGGAGTAAGGGACCTCCTCTCCTCTCCCCCTCCCTCTAAGGCCGTATGTCCCAACCACAAGACTGTCCTGGGAGAGAGAGGGACTAAGACGTTCACTCGCTTCTAAATCTGAGCGGCTTCCAGACGCCACCTGCGGTCTCGTGGCGGTTGTTTCACGTTTTGCGACAAAGGTTTTTACCGGATCAAGGTCACATGGGAGGGGTTAGCAAGTGACATGATTCATTATAAACTAAGGGTTGTTAGTTCAGATAATGTTTTAAGAGACGCATCTTTATGGACTCTATATAGGTTTTATTTGAAAGTTAAAAACATAAAAGTGGTCAAATTTAATTTGAATAGGATTAGAACTCATCTGGCTCTTGTCAGTCAACTTAAACACTTAAAATCCACACACGTATCGAACTAAGTTGTCGAAGGAGTTAGATTCGCATTATATTAGGTTGCTGTTGGTCAGGTAGATCGGGGTTCATATATCGGGTGGGCGTATTGAGGTTATCTACATAGTGTATAACCCTCCCTATACATAAATGCTCATACCTATTAAATTAATGTAAATATGCGAATAGCCTAAGCCCATTGGTTGAAATTGGGGGTTGGGGGAAGCTGGTTGTGGTAGCAGTTTTTTTTATAGGTTTATTCTGTTTGATTCCAAATCAAGTTTACTACCAGGTCCTGGCCTCACTAATGGGTTCAAATAATAGCACCGGCGCAAATTTGAAAGATTCACTAAACAAAACAAAACAGGCGCTGGCGCAAGTTGAGAGCAAATATGGGACATTTTTATACTTGAGCCGAAGCAGAATTGCTTCCGTTAGTGAATACAGGCCCAGAAGTTTCATCTGTACAATATCAAATTTATTAACCTGATTGTTAATTTACAGTTAATCTTTTTATAGCAAAATAAATATGCCTCGTAAACATAATAATTTTTTTTAAATATTTCCCATCAAAACTATTTTATTTATTTTTGTATTTGTTTATTAACTTAAAAATTAAATTTTTCCATTAAAATTAAAAAAAAAAAATAGTAATGATTAAGTTATTAGTTTACATAATACCAATTAGTAATCTCGTCTTTGGTGGCTTCATCCTTCAAATAATGAGGATACTACTTGCCTAGCGTATTGTTGTTGTGGTTTGCCTAGAATAATAAAGCACGGGGTCCATCAAGGAACACAGCAGTGACCAGGTATTGTAAAGTGGAAATGGATGTAGGAAACGCGAGAAAGAGTTAGTGTTTTTGTAATTTTAATAGCAATTTTTTTGGACAAAATAGTTAAAATATCGTACAAATAAAAACTTAGTTTAATTTTCTTCACGTGGTGATATTAGAATTCATTGAATATTGGTCATTAGCATTGCGACATTAGATGACTTGGTGGCTTAATCCTTCAAATAATGAAGATACTACTAGCCTAGCGTATTGTTGTTGTGGTTTGCCTAGCATAATAAAACACGGGGTCGACCAAGGAACACAACAGTGACCAGGTATTGTAAAGTGGAAATAGATGTAGGAAACGCGAGAAAAGGTTAGGGTCTTTGAAATTTTAATAGAAATTTTTTTGGGACAAAATAATTAAAATATCGTACAAGTAAGAACTTAGTTTAATTTTCTTCACGTGGTGATATCAGAATTTATTGAATATTGGTCATGAGCATTGCGACATTAGTTTTGGATATAAAAACTAAAAAATATCGACCTTTTCTCGCGTTTCCTACACTACCAACCTTTGACTGAACTCTGTGATGGGAATGTCGAGGTTCATGTCTCAGTATGTTGAATAGTGGGGGGTTTCAACATATAATTACCACTGTTATTTTACTATCTGATCCCCACTTTAATACTGATGCATTTCCTCAAATTGCATTCACTATCCTTGCTCTATAAATAATAATAATACTAATAAGCCGTTATATAATCAGGAAAACGTAGCATGTGTAGAATAACATATAACACTGTATTATATTTGGTCCAATTTTTAATTAATGTGTTAAATGAAAGATAGAAAAGTTACGAGATCAACTTTTACGTATTACTACGTCAAAAAATGTGATCCATAACTATTAGATTTATTTTATGGACATTACAAATAATATGGATAGTAATAATTATTTAATTCAATTAACAATGGTTTAGGATTCAATATAAAATTACATAATTTGTTTTCATAATATAAACCCTAAGTACATAAAGGCACATACGTCTTCAGGTATTGAAGTTAAATACTTAAAAATAATAAAGAATATAACACCAATTGGAGGAATATCATGGATGTTGGTGATAGTAGATAAAATAATTTGTAGATGGTGCATTTAGGTGTCTGTTTATCATAATTATTTGAGTATTTGCCGATTGTATGTACTTCTTTGTTAGATGTTTATCTGGTACTGTGAGAATAGTTGTTTATATTTTGTATTTATTCGAATGGTAAAATCTTATAGTGAGGCTGTACTCAAATAATTGCTAAGGAAGTAGAGTTGTATGCTGAATGTAAGTTTGCAAGTATTTTAGGTACGAAATATAGTTTAATTGGATTTTTTTTATTGCAAATGTAAAAATGTTGTTGTATACAACGTTGAAACTATTCCTCTTTCCCCGATCCCAAATGAAATGCCATAAGATATTATTGATTGAATTAATGATTTATATGCTATTACTATTATTTTGATATCCAAATGCATTCTAATATATTTAAGGTATAAGTATGGCTGTCTGTTACGTGCCATTTTTCATTACAGTTTGAGTATGTTTGCTTGTATATGTGTGAATAATTATATTTGTAATGTATGATATGAACATTGTTGGTGCATTTTATGAGAGCGGATATTATTGTATAACTAATGATTTTATTGGATGTATTATTAGACAATGGTCGTGAGTACATATTTGTATCGCGTTGTATTCTTGTTGAAGGCACTATTCTACCGTCTAGAGGTTCTCGTGAATAGTCAGAATTGTTATTTTGTTTGCGTTTGGGCAGATTTGTCCTTAATTTACTTGTCTTGTGATTGGATGAAGGTAAATTAAATGTAGATCCTAATATTGGGCCTTGGGGAACTTCCATATTTGTCACTTTGGTTTAACTTTTGTTTGTGCTAATTTCTACAGTACATAGAAAAGTATGTACGTGAGATAGTCTTTAAGCAATCTTAGGTGTGGTTCCCAATTCCAAACATTTTTAATCATCCAAATAATAAATCAACTTTAAGTGTATAAAAAGTGTTTTTAAAATCAATAAACAGTGCCATAACGTTGTTTGTTAATTGTATTGGTAAAATATGCTTAAAGATTTTTAGCGAGTTTTTAAATCTATATACCCTTGTGTTTATTAAATTACATTTATTTAAATAATCTTTCAATTTGTTAGCCATGTATCTTTCTGTTATCTTCTAAACATTTGGCAGTATTACTATGGTTCTGTTATTACCGAAGTATAAATGTATCCCACCTTTGTAGATTGTCTTAATAAGTGATAATTTAATTTTTTGGGGGAATATTTCTGTTTTTATAGAGGTATTTATTATTTATACGATTGTCTAGACTAAATTTGGTCCTGTCTTTCGTGTTTCCATCATTTTAATGTAATAAAAGCCAGGCGAATCGTTTAGTTTTAAGTGAAGAGATAAGTTTCTTAATCAATGTACAGGTAGGGTAGGGTATTATCAATAAAGTGTTGGCTATAGTTTCTCCCATGTGTGGGAGTAGCAAACTGACTGGTGTTGTGCGCTCTTAGCGAGTGTGTGATAGTCTATTCCCTCGTGTCGTCACACATTAGCTCGGATACTCTCCCTATGTGGGGCTCCCACACACCACACACTAAGTGGTTGGTAGTGCGTACCCGGTCTTGGCCAGGGATAGCTGGTCAGAATATCTCCACGAGGTCCCTTTTGGGAAACGCAGGGTCAATGATTCAGTAAACTAAATCTATACCAAAGCGAAGGGAGTATGCAATGATAAATAAGTGCGGGGGAAGTTAGGGGGGATGGACTAAGTACGGAAATGTTGTTTTTTGAGCTATGTATACACTTCAGTGCCTACCTCATAAGGGGACTGCATGGTTAAGTAGGTATGTTAAATTTATGACGCTGTTGTCACTATTAGTGGCCCAATTCCTCCCGCAAAACGGCAAGGAAAAGGCTTACTCGAGCTATTTAGTGAGAGCTGGACTACCGAATAGCAGGGGTTGGTGGTCCTGACTTGCCTACTGCGTGTGCTTGACCATGTGGCTCCGCTCAGAAGCTAACGGCTATGATCCAGGACATAAGACACCCCGTGATGGGGTGTTTTGCCCCTATTTGGCTGCCAGGTGTTCCATCGTTTGGTTTCTTCAAATGGCTCTTATGGGCTGTAGTGAAAATTATCTGACTTGCATGCATGGTGCTGGATATTCCCTTGTGGGATGTAATTGGTGTCACAGTCCATTTTCAGGGAATCCTATTTTGTCTTCATTGTGTGTAATTAGTTGTATGTTACACTTAATCATTGTGTATTTTATAAATAAATACCGGCCTCGGTGGTGTAGTTGGCTAACGCGCTTGTCGTGTTGAGCTCTACTGCTGAGGACGGGGAGATCGAGGTTCAGAATCTCGGTCGGGGGAACTGGAGGTGGTTTTTCCTAAATGGTTTTCCACTCTCCCTCCACACAAATGCGGGTTCACTTCCTCTAATTAAACCTTCCCAATTCCTAATCAATTAGAGTAATTAGTACTTAAAGCGTATAGCCCGAATGGGTAGTAAGACACGGTGCTAAATATTATTATTATTATTATAAATAAATATTCCTATGAAAATTTGAATACGCCTAAATATACAATATATTTTTATTTATTTATTAATTTGAGGTACTTAATGTTCATATTATAAACCGACAGGTTATACAAGCAAACGAGCATTTTCTATCAGCAGGATTAAAAGGGCCTACTAATATTTCTGGAAAAGGCATTTTCACATACTTTTCTGAGTTCTTTTACAAGACACAATCGACATGGGACTGATGATTTTACTTGCTATTCAAAGGAAGTTATGCCATTATTTGTTATAGCTGAAGAAAAATTGGTTGACCTTGGCTGGGTTTGAACCCACGAATATTGGGTACAGAGGTGATCACTTTACCACAAGGCCACCGAGGTTGACCGTGTACAATACACGATAATTACGTTACACCCCATTTGTGAATCCACCCACTTAATGAATCGGGCAAATCTCTACGCTTTCCGTGAACCATACTCTCCCCAAGACCAATTCACGAACTGAGCAAAAAATAGCCCAATTCGTCAATTGTGCTGAACTTTTCATTAACTGGGCGGATTAAATCGTTACCCAATTAATTAATTGGACAAGTTTTTTGCCCGGTCTATGAAATATACTGTATAAGTTAAGAAAATGTTAGGTATTTAAACTATATACAATTTAGTCGTATTATAATGGAATGATAGGTTAAGTTAGGCTGGATTAATTTGATTTAAGATCTTAAAACAAATTTCATCTGAGCTTGTAGTAGTAAAATAAGTTCCATTTCATGAAATGAGCAAGAGATAGTGCAAATTTTGGCCCAGTTCGTAAAATGGTCAAGGCAAAACGCCAGTTCACGAAATGGGCATTTTCACTGTTGGAGTGTAACATTTACAAATGATTTGAGTTTATAATGTGATATACAACAACAATGATTAAGTTACTGTTGTAGGTTTATTTAATTGTGTTCTTATACTTCCTAGCACAGACCTGCAAACATTTTGGTTGTTTTTTAGAAGTTCAATTTTGTACCAATTCAGGTTTATTTGAATAATTAATTTCTTAACCCTAAAATATTACTATCTCAGAAGGATGACTTATTTTCCAGTCTTTCACAAATACACACACACACACAAACATATATATGCATCTATATATCTATATGAACACATGCACGTTAATATATCTTCCATTTTGAACTGTTCATCTGAATTCATGTGAACGATCTAGAATTTACAGTTGGAACACAAAGTTTCTGAATTTCCCAAATTTAAAAAAAAATGCGATTTACAACTATTTTACTTAAAAAGAGTTTAAGAAAATAAATTATATATTCTAAACGTTCCTATTATATTACTGACACAATAATTGATTAAAACCTTAATACAGCAGTTTTCTTAACCATGATTTGTAGGTAAAACTTTTAGCTTACACTATATTGTACTGTCCTTATTCGTACTTTAAAATTTGTTTTTAAAATATATGACTTTTTAATATTGGAGTGACATTTTCCCGTAAAACTATCTTAATTTTTTCGGTTTTCATTTCTTTCTATTGTCATACTAGCCATAATTAGCTGTATTTAGCTATATGTAAATATACGATATTAACGGTAAAGTATTATAGAAAATAGTGTGTTTAAATAGTTGTCAAAACTGCCTGTCAACACCATTTGAGTTGCTTTGTACAATATTAAAACAATTTGTATTACAAATTCCCCCTTTTATAATAGTGTGAGCTTATTGTGGTATTATACGTTAATAATATAATCCTGTGACAGTGGTAGAACTACAACGGAAATATAAAATATATATTTTTAAATCTAACCATATATCTATCCAGCTAAATTTATAGTCGTACTTATTTGTAAAATAGTTTTAATAATTATAATTTTAAATAATACTATTTTTAACAGCGTGTCCTACTAAACGTTTGTATAGGCCAGAAAAATACTTAATATCAAGTAGAAATTTTCTTCTATTCCGTGAATTACGAAAACAAACATAAATATTTGTTTTTACACCATGTTTTAATTCTCGTTTAGCCATCACGCATGTAGTCACTATTGAAATAGCAATGAGAAAGTTTAAATTTAAAGGAAATGTACTCCCTTGTTTCTAGGCAGAGGGGGAAATCATTTAATAAATAACATACCTTTATAAATGCAACCAGGATTTAAACCCCGATCTCCTCCTCTTCTGCAATCCAGTTTCGTGTGAGAGTGGTGTGATAGACCATGTGACTACTGATATGGCTGATATATTATTAATTTCTACACACCCTCTATCTCGATCAACCTCGATCCTCTCTATCTCCTTTCAC
>CABFVX010002866.1:0-67793 GCA_902151425.1 Timema shepardi | reverse complement strand
CCCCCCCCTCCCCAACGCATTATTATTTTCAACACACATATTGAAGAATCATCATAGACTCTACCATAAAATATGAGTGACTATCGACATTTTTATGAGGAATAAATTAAATTTTCAAAATAAAATATATCCTATGTTACTTGCTGATAGTGTAGCTTTATATTGGTGAAATAATTTTTAAAATCGGTCCAGTAGTTTTTGAGTTTATCCATTACAAACAATTAAACAAAAAATCAAATCTTTACTCTTTATAATATTAGTGTTGATTTAATTAAAATGTAACCCGCCTCGGTGGCGTAGTTGGCTGACGCGTTATTCGTGTTAAGCGTCTCGACTGCTGAGGACGGGGAGATCGAGGTTTGAATCTCGGTCGTGTGAACTGGGGGTGGTTTTTCCTAAATGGTTTTCCACTCTCCTTCCACGCAAATGCGGGTTCACTTCCTCTAATTCAACCTTCCCAATTCCTAATCCCTTAGCGTGATTAGTAATTAAAGCGTATAACCCGAACGGCTAGTAAGACGCGGTGCTAAAATAAATAAATATATATAGTTAAAATGTACACCCTGCCAGAAGAAATAGTAGACACTTGGGATCCCTGTATAATTTTCCATGAGACGTGAGAGTTGGCAACACTGAAACCACATTAACCAGAACATGGAAACATCAAAGTAGTTCTTATAGTTCTTACAACCGTCACAAATTTATCAATAAGTCTTATATGGGTTTTGTAAATTTAAACTTTAGTACAAGATACAACCAACACTAAATTAAAATATTTACACCAAGCAAACAAATTTTAAAAGGTGCATTTCAACGAAACTCCCTATCATGATCTTGATAGAGGGTAAGCAACAATATATATATTTATTTATTAGAAAAACAACTTTAATATTCGATTTTCTTCAAAATAATCCGAACCAATTTGTTTTTCTAGCAAGAGTAATATTAATTCAATTTTTAAAATTGGGATATTTCTAAGATTTAAATGCTGCTTTTGGTTTATCCTCACATCTGGTCACAAGCTGCCGCATTCGTGGGAATTATAGGCAGAAGTTCAAAAATAAAATTGTTTTGTTCATGGTTAAAATCATTTACCATTGGAAGTGGTATCCTAGGGTCATTTGGAATTGCCAAATAATTTGGTATAGAGGTCCACCTTAAGGGGCCACAGACTTGTCTAGCATTTGTGAGATGATCGCTTCTAGCAGATTCCAGAAGGTAAATGCGAGTGGTGAGTTAAAGGGGACACCAAACATTCACCTGCCAATCATGCCAATCGTGAACACGTCTTTCTTAGCGGAAGCTGTGGAATTGTTGGTTTCGGTTCGTCAGCAAAGAAGAAAACGGAAGTGGTAATGTAGGTTCATCCCTTCAATTCGTCGAACCTAACGAATAGTTTGCACAATTTTGTCAGTGACTTAGATGATCATAATGCATTCTTATCAGTTTAGCGTATTTCAAGAAGGTGTTTTACTGACCTGCTTACACTATCTTGGGACAGCTTGCCGAAACCAGATTCCAGAGAAATATCATCACAATGCTGTTTATTTTATATAAATGATCGTTCTAAATCCTCGAAGCAAAGCATGTGCAGTAAGTAGTGTGAACGATCGTTTCGCACCTAGTAAAAGCTCGAAGGCTTAGATAATTGTCTTTCACGCGGCTCCTGTATTTTCGATACATATCTACGGCAAAACTACACGCCCCCTTGATCTAGCATCCATCTAGCATGTGAGAGGGCCCAGCTAGCATTATCAACC
The DNA here is from genome assembly GCA_902151425.1 of Timema shepardi. NCBI lineage: Eukaryota > Metazoa > Arthropoda > Insecta > Phasmatodea > Timematidae > Timema > Timema shepardi. The sequence continues at coordinate 66,033 of CABFVX010002866.1, read as the reverse complement.
TTCAAATTCTAGACAAGTGTGAGTTCTCACTTACTAGAGTGTCATCTCTATTGAGTCGTGTCGCTTAGGCCACTCGTACGATCACATTTTAGGCACATTTATTACAAATTTGGTCTTAAAGACTTTTTATCATTTCTGTTGATAGTGGTTATAAGTAAATAGTATGATATTTATCTGCTTTATTATTCAGTTTTAATTAATAGACTGATAAGTAAATTTGTGTTTTAAAGCCACACTCACATACTCGCCTCCGAGTTGTAAATATTTATAGAGTCAAGGTGCAATGGTAGACTATTCATCTATGCATACAGTAGCCCCATGGCTTCTTTGCTGCTGACAGACAGCTCACAGCTGACTTTTGACAGTCAACATTTAGGTATATAACTAAATTATGACTGTCAGAAGTGACAGTTGTTAAACACGTGTTTTTGCAGATCATATGATTCGGCGTAAGGATACATAATTTGGTCTGGTGACTTTTCAAAGCCGTCAGATATCAGCTGTAAACTGTCAGTCAGCACCAAAGAAGTCATTTCGCTACTGTAGTAAGGAGTTTTAAAGATAAATGGCTTTATTAGATTTAAATAACATATGATTTGGTTTAGTAAAGGAGTAGTATACAAAATGTAGTTATTTTATTTACTTGAATTTTTATTAACGCCAGAAAGAATTTTATATACATTAATATGTAGAAATATACTGTCCTATTTATTTAAATAATTCAATTCCAAAACAATGAAAGCTATACAGCAGGAGTGTGTTGTCCTTGTATTAGTTCAAGTTAACCTATGAACTTGAGACGGTTGCTACTGTAGTCGTAAGAAGACATCGCTAAAGCAAGAGGGCAAGCCACCAATCAATCGACTATAAATGCGATACAAATTAACCCTTATCATCTACGTGTCACCCTTCATTGTAAGTTTATGGTCACATAAAGGCTGGCTTAATATTAATCGCGGTAGGTGGGACTATTTGTGTGCGTATTATAGATAGTTTTGAATCTTGGCATCAGGCGTTTACATAAACTACAGGCATTCTCATTTAATCAATTATAATTTGTAAAATCATTTACTAGTAAACTACCCCAAAATATGTTTTCCTTAGAAAAACAAACACTATTTAAATAATAGTATGAAACACTATTTTTTTTAGCACCTAGTCATATGCTCATATAATAATTACGCTAATGGTTTTAGGGATTGGCAAGGCTAAGTTCAGAGGAAATGTACCACATTTGCCTGGAAAACCATTTTGTAAAAACCACCTTCAGTACACCTGACCCAGATTAGAACCTTGATCTTCCCGTCATCAGCAGTCTAGTCTACAGCAAATGTAGCATGTTAGACTACGTGGCCACCGAAGTGGGCTATGAGACCCTCTTCAGATATACATTTTGAACAAGAGTAATGTAGCCATACATCTATCACTCTAATACGAAAGTGTAGCTTATAGCCTAATATTGTCAAAGCAAGTATCAACCTATTTTATGGGTCTAAGTTGAAAAATTTGAACTTTGATAATGGTGTGTTTACCTGGAAATGTGCAACAGTTATTACATTTACAACAATTTTTAACGGAAGTTGAAAAGGTCACTCACTGCTTATACCGCTCCCCCTCCTCCTAAGATGCACCAACCTAACCACTGGGGCTATGAGGCCCATCTTTATTTGGGGTCACCCCTTAAAAACCCCAACCAAAAAGATTCGCCCTTACCGGTCATCCTTATTCCTCAGACGTGTCTTCGGAATGGCTGGGGCTTGGGTAACCATCTTGGGTTGGGGGATACTTGTCAGTAAATTAATGGAATTTTCGTTTCTCTCATAAAAGAGATTTCATACTGAAAAAAATATATTTATACTCTTATGTAAGAATTTACTATAAAAAATTATTAGCGTGATTGATTGATTGATTGATTGATTTAAATAAGCTGTGCAACAAGAATAGAGATGGTGTTGAAATCTCGGTGAAAAGTATTTTTTTATTCATGGAGTAATTTGGTGTAATTAGGGAGTCTAAAAAAAGTGCTCATAGAATCTCTGAGGAATTTTAGTTCCTTTTATTATGTTCTTTTTTACCTTTTTTCGACACCTCGGAGAAAAAGTATTGTGACGTTTCATGACCCCCTGAAACAAAAAAAGTAGTTTTCGTGATTCCGCCTGTCTGTACCTCAAACTAGAGCCTAAACAGTTTTACCGATTGGGCTAAAACTTGGTATCTGGGGATTTCATAAGATCCCCCCCAGAGGAAACAGATACCCAACCCTAAATTAAAGGATATTTTACTGACGAGGAAATAGAGAAAAGATTTTCTTGAAATCCACTATAACGATTTTAATCAAATTCCATAGATATACACTATTTATCACTATAAACAAGATGGTGAGTCTCATTTCTCATGAAAATGACTTTGAGAGTTCTCAACATGGGGGAAATTTTAAATATTTGATCATTTCTCTGAAACCATTTGGGTTAATAAACAATGCATCCTTTCAAAGTTGTAGCATTATTAAATATGCTAATCTTTTATTTAGAATATATTATTATAAAACCAATAAAGTCTTAGCTATAAAAGCAAATACAGAGAGATAAAAAATGTATACAGTCTCTATTCGTCAATATCTTTGGAATAAATTGAAATTAAAATGTTCTTTTATAGCGAGATTGTAGCTTAATATTATTTCAATAGATGGTGCCGATGTCCTTTAGCGATAGAACAATGAAGAAATATGTATTAAGTAAGGTTGTGATTTGAACAACGGAACGCGGTGTCAAAGTGGTAGGGCCTACTTTAAATTTGGAAACATTAACGAGGTACAGCGATTGCAGGAAAGGTTGTGTGGTCTGACGAGGAACAATTCAAACTGAATGGTGCTGTAAACAGCCACATTGCGTGTACTGCAACCCCGAATATCCGCACATTCATCTGGACAACGCCGTCAATTTACCGGAATTTAATGTGTGATGTGATTTGTCATCCAGTGATTTGAATGGACCATTCTTTGAAAACCCACTTACCGTTCCGCTGCATCTTGATTTGCTTCAAACATCAACTTTACCTGCCCTCCGAGAGCTGTATGGAGACGATAGATATTGTAACGGTACTAGTTTAGTATGTTAAAATAAAGAAACCCCACACCACCTCATGGTAAACTAAAAGCATAAATTCTCTTTCGATTCATTCTACCCACTCCGAAGAACGTCGACGATAACGTATACTTCCTAGAATATAACTCTTCTCTATTTTAGTTCAATGTAGTTTCAAGCTATATACAAACTTTAGAATTCACTATCAACTCTCTTCAATATAAACTGTTCATGTACTTACTCCCTGAATCTTCTAGCTAGCACAACCTTCAAGCCTGGCCTAACTTCAAAACGTCCTAAATCGACGAGTGGGGCAAATCTGCCATGGTGTCTCAACAGCTGATGTTCCGGTCGGCCTGGTCTCGAGTATCTAATGGGTGATTACCGAGACAGCGTACAAGACTGGGCGCGGACTTACCTGCCCTCTTGCGGAGAGTGGTACCAACCGCAAAATCATCGCCTGCCCACCTGCATCATCAGCGCCTCCAGTTAAAAAGCTCACTAGACAACAAACCTGAGGTGATCTTGTTGGAGACGCGATTACCAATCGGAGAGATGGGAGTGAGACGCCATACGTGACCGACTTACTGTGTGTAGCTGTCCACCATCGTGATGTCACCGGCTAATTTCTATTCCTCCCAATATTGTTTCACTTGGCAACAAGACGCTATAAATATGTCAGCACACAAGACAACGTCGTATATTAGATTCAGCACCACCATAGGTGGAATACTATTAGCTTCAACACCACCGAGGATGAAAGACTATTCGATTCAATGGCACCCGGGATGAACCACTATTATTCGTTTGGACGCCATTGAGGATGAACGACTGTTTTTTTCGGTTCCACCATGGATGGACTTTTGATACGTGGGTGGACTGTTAATATCCGACATCGTCAGGAGACAATCTTTCCTGAAAAAGGACTTCACCATGAAAGTTGTAAAACTATGTAAATCCTTGTTATTATTATTTAAACTTATGTCATTTAAATTTGCACTCTAAATTTTTCACTTTAATGAAAAACTTGTAATTTTTGGTTGAAATATGAGTATTGCTATACAAATCTTTTTCTTTCAAAATCTATTATTTTGATGTCACCTCTTAGGCGTTTACTTATAAGTTCATTTGTAAATATTTAATTAATGCTGTTCGTGCACAAGTTAGTTTTGCTGAGGTGCATTTAAATTTAATTTATAATCATTTAAATTCATTCTTTTGTTTGCTAATATATTTATGTTACGTAAATTGTTCTGTTCGCCTTAAATTTAACTTTAAATTTTGCAAAGTCTTTCATTATGAATATTAATTTTGTAACCATTGTTGGTTGTCATTTACGCCGCGACTTTCTAAAAGACTTTGATGTTGTTTCTAGTAGTACCGCGAGAGATTCGACTTACGGTCTGAAGCCGAACTCTCACGTTTGTTTAAAATGTAATGTTTGTTGTAACATAACCATTACAGTTAATATATGTTTATTTTTGTATTTTCAAGCGCAGACACTTTATTGATTGTAGGAGCTTATAAAGCTATTCATTGTCCATAATTATGTTTAATTATGATTATTTGTTTTCCGTAACTATTTAAAGTAAACATAGCCAATTCAACTCTGCCTGTTATTCTATTGTTTCTCGTGGAAACTTTCTATTGCACAGTGTTTTCCAACTACAGCTACAAGATGACCCTTAAGGCCACTTAAATTATTGTTGTCATATTTTTCAATAAACTATTGTTTTCACATTTAAACTTTGCTATTTCTGCTTTCTATTATTATGTATGTTAGCTTACTACCTCCCATCCTTGTGGTATTTTTGGTGGCCTATTACTATAAGGTAACAGAGAGGGTGTAACAATATTATCTGCAACAAGATGGCGCCCACCACTTTCAAGATGTTAGGGGGTATCTTTATGAAACTCTACACGGACGATGACCCACATCGGTGGCGTGGTTGGCTAACGCGCTTGTCGTGTTGAGCTCGACCACTGAGGACGGGGAGAACGAGGTTCGAATCTCGGTCGGGTGAACTGGGAGAGGCTTTTCCTAAATGGTTTTCCACTCTACCTCCACGCAAATGCGGGCTCACTTCCTCTAATTAAACCTCCCCAATTCCTAATTCATTAGAGTAATTAGTACTTAAAGCGTATAACCCGAACGGTTAGTAAGACGCGGTGCTAAATATAATTATTATTACTACACGGACGATGGATAGGTCGAAGAGGTTTTGTTGAGTTCCCACCATGGTCCCTATACCCAAAACCCCTCGTCCTCTACCTAAGAGGGGCCCTAACAAATGATGTTTATTGTAAAAAAATAGCTACACTGGATGCGCTATGAGAAAACACTTAAATGTCATGTGCAGCCATCACTCTGGACACATTACAGAACGTAGTTCGTGGAGCAGTTCGGTGGCATCGACAGTGTTTGGTTGCTGATGGTGGCCAATTCGAACAAATACATTGATTTCCAAACACAAGGACACCTCTCAATTAAATTGCATTTTCGTATAAATACGGCGGTTACGATTTTAGAGTAATATTTTTAGTGTTAAAGGGTGTATATTTTTTGGGGGCCCCTCTTAACTTTATAATTCATGGTTTTTGAAAAGGAAATTAATTTTAATGCTCTTTGAGGGACATAGATGTTTCTCTTTTCTCAATTTTTCCAAACAAATCCTCCTAGTACCTTATGCCTTAGAGTAAGTAACAGTGTATATTATTTCATTCGTAATCTTTTCTGTACGGTTTCTACAATGTATAGATTTATTATTTTGTTTCTCAAATCTTAAGAGATTTTAGTAAGAGTGTATTTTAAGATAAAAGCAAGAAAAAGTGTGTACAGTGAACCATACCTGTGCTTTTTTTTTTTAGCTCTGCATCATACTAACTGTTCAGGTTAGGGTACATGAATTTCTGTTATTCGTGTGGTGTTTGTTGTATTTTAAGATGAGTGAAAATTTATCCCGTCCCTTGGTGTTTTATCCATTTGGGAAAAATATTTTTTTTTTTTTAGTTTGGAAAAAGTTTTTACCAAAGGAAATAATACTTTTCTATATTTTTACCTCAAAATCGCGTAGCTATGTGCAAGAGTTTGCTAGTTTTTTAATTGCAAATTTAAAAAAGTAATTAGTAAACTACTCCTAAACGAGCTTTCCCCCCTAAAATTCAAGTATACAGTATTATTTTTTATCTCAAACACTTACCAGAGATAAATTTTAAACAAAAAAGATTTATTTATTTTAAAAGTAATCAAATTTTCTACAACCAGTATTAATAATTTACTCTTAATTATAGAGATAGAATAAAAATACATAAACACAGCTATGCTCATATTACAACATTTAAATATCAAGTTTGAAAAAAAAACTCTTTCAGTTCTAGCCTCATTTACAGACAGATAGACATAGGGACATACAGACATGGTATTAAAAAAATTAGACCACTTTTTATTAGCTTAAAGTTATATAATTTAGAGGTGAAAAAAACCACAATTAAAATTATTTCCTTAAGTGAGAAAATAAAAATATTAGTTGATCAAAAATGTTTGTACCTGTTCAGTTAACTAAAATATAATTGATTATTCGTAATTATAGACAAACGACTTTTATTTATAGAATTACCAGTTAGTCCATCTTTATTTTATTAACTTGGTTTAAATTATAAAGATTCCTTATAATCAGATATTTTATCATTAAATTACTAGTTACAACATGCCAAAAATTGGCCTATAATATCCACTCCGTCATTAAACGTTGATTACCATTTTTAATTAGGACATGCTAACATAACAGTTCCTTAATATAAATCATACTGTCACATTTTAATCTAGATTTAAGTGGATAGTTTGCCCTTGTTTTGGATAATACATCATTTATTCCAGTCCACTCTAGTTGACATTTATAAAAACCCGCTTCGTTGACAGCTTCGACTAAGGAGTCACTCTTGCAATAGCTAGACTGCCAATGACAGGGAGATTGGGGTTTGAATTCCCGTCGGGTGTACTGATAGGTTTATTTTTAAAATGTTTTTTCCCCCTGTACTCCACGCAAATGCGGGTACACTTCCCCTAAATTCGACCTTCCTACTATAGCATATTAGCGTATTTAGTACATACGTGACTAACATGCACAGGTAGTAGGATGTGGGGCGACAAACATTATATTTACAAATTAAATTATTAATTAATTCCTTCGAAATATCTTAATATAATTCTATTTTATGTTCACAGCCAATAATATTTAAGTTAATAACATATTTTCATAGATCTACTTCTATAGTACATTTAAAGAATTATATATTTGGTTTATCTATAGTGTTTTCACCTGTCAAACTTGAGGGAACTCAGACAAATGAGTCAGGCTTATCATGTATGTTTTGATGGTAACGGCTTGATCAGGGTTTGAGTCCCAGTGGGGTGTATTGAAGTGTTTCTCTCCCTCAACACCACGCTAAATAGTTTTTTCCAATTTCCTCCAGGCAAATTCGGTTCTTCTAAATTCTACCTTCCAAATAATTAACTCAAAATAGATAGTAGAATAACCCAGGTCAATAGAAAGACATGGGGCACGTCTTAATGGCCCCAGTGACGTGAGTATGATCGTTTATTCACTGAATAATAGCTGTCATTATACGATGTCGAGAAATTATCTCCCGTGGAAGATTGTGTTTTAATTTAGTTCAAAAACACGTAGCGTGGTGATAGAAGTTTTATTCATACCTGGGTATCTGGGAAGTTTCTTAGATTATATTTAACACTGCAGAAATTATCAGTTTCCTAGAGACAAATTCATTTTATGGTTGTTAAATGTTAATGTATTTTTGAAAATTGTGTTCCAAACTATAATTTATATTTTTAATAAAGTATAACGAAGGTGTCAAAGGTGTAAATAAAGCATTAAAACTTGCTATATTCAAATCTGTATTATGGACTGTGCAATCAGTGCCATCTGACTTGGTCTAGTTTTGTTTGTTCCCGAGTGTACAAACCTATTGTTTTGAGGAGTGCATAAGGTAAAGCGTTTTTAATCAAGATTATTATTATTATTGATTGAATATATACTGTCGAATATAAATATGTTTGTCAAAAGCTAACTAGGTGCAAATTTCTCCTTATAAAAAATGTCATGATATGTGTGTTTAGAAAGTGATTTAAAGGTCGATCGTACTTAGTTGATATATTTTACAATATTTTTTGTCTTTCCTAATGTAATTTTAATTGCACCCACTGTTGAATAATTATCTATATAATAAAATAGCTTACATAAAAATAAATAAAAGGGATTTTGTCTATTATTTGTTATCGACCTTATTAAATGTTTTTAACCTAAAATATATAATTAGATTTAGTGTTTACTTCTAACAAATGCATAAGAAATCCATCCATTCTGAAGTAATAGTACGACTAAATTATAATATTTTTCTAGTGATTACTAAATGAAGGTCCTGTAATAAGAATGCTAAGTTCAAGAAATATATTACCCCCTTTAAAGGCCGAGTGGTTTATTGCGTCACTCTCGTGTTAGGCTTACCTGCTGACGAGGGGAATATCGGGGTTCTAAACCCATCTTGGTCTAATCAGGGTGCTCTTTTCTAAATGGTTTTTCCGCTCTCTATTAACGCAAATACAGATAGATTACCTCTAAAATGTTTCCTTCCCTATCCCTACCCCGTGAGACCAATCATCATTATATGCCTAGCAACTAAACATGTAGTAAGATGCGGGGATTAAAATATTAAATTATATTAATGACCTAGACATATTATAAAAGTTATACTTTCAACTTATTTAAGTTTTTTTTAAATAATAGAGAATTCGTATTTTAGTTGAGATTAACCTTTATATTGTACCAAACTTTCTAGCATCTACTTCTACTTTATAAATTAGAAAACTTAACATTTCAATTTCACAATAGATTTATTTAGTAGACATAGAAAATGGTTACATTTTACAAGTTTAACAAATAGGCAGAAAATGATAGCGTATTAATTCTCTTCTCAAGTTAAATATCCTTGAGTGATTACTTGATTACTGGCAGTGACCTGGGCAACACAGTGACCAGTCAAGAGGCAGTGGAATTTCTAAAAGGAGAGTAATATAAGAATTAGTTAAAGCAAATATAGAACAAGTTTACAGTATAACATTTACACAGTCTCACTCGACAAGGTTTAGTGTTACTAATACAGTTGGATAGTAGGCTGGTGGATCCAGCTGGGTGATGGCTAAGGGCCAGAAGTCATTAAAGTACTAAGGCAGGACATTTTCCCTATACGGTACTACCATGCATTCAATAGTACATCAACCTAATTTTGAACAATCACCAAATTTGAGAACTTATTTACTGGGTAAAAACAAATATAATTTGCGCGGACCCCACTATGACAAACAGTCACTTTCCACGGGTTGCGCACCCAAACTAATACCTATAATGAACATTGACTGCTTAGTCAAACCTCTATGATTTACTACTGCACTGCGTAAGGCAGAAGAAAGAAACAGACTTCCTGGCGATAACCATCAATAACAAAGTACTGATGCACATGACGTTTAGGGTGTCATGAACTATATTACCTTTTAAAGATTTATAGGAACTTGTGATTTAGTGTACATTTACCACACTAAAATTCACATTTTCCAAGTGAGAGGCACGGACGTTAGGACCGTGTCCAAAAATACAATAATGCACTCAGCATTTGACTTTATGAGTCATTTAAATTTTACATGTCCATTGGACTGAAAGGCGAAATATAGCCAAGGTACTTCTAGCATAACGAAGTTAGCTAGTTTTTGAATAAGCTACTGGGTCTAACAAAATAGAACAAAAATAATAATGCACTCAACAATTGACTTTAAGAGTCCTTAACATTTGACTTGTCAATCAGACAGACAGGTGAAATACTTCTAGCGTTAGCTAGTTCTGAAGATGAAACAAATCTAATAAAGAGAAACATTTCTCTTGCAAAATTAAAAAGACTTCCAAATAACTATTTACAATATATTAAATAAAAAAGGTATCTTCCTACTTCATGCTTGTGGCTAAACGACCCCGGCTGGATACTGATACCCTGGTTAAGTTGTCCTGGTGTCCAGCTCGTTGATCCCGACGATTGATTCAGCGTCGTCGATGCTAGGGCGGTGAATCCGTCGCCACAAACTCCATGGTCCTTCTTGGTGTTTTCCTCGCCGGCAGCGCTTCGTCCTAGTTCCTGAGCTGATACAAGGTGTTGTGCATAAACGTGCTCAAGGCGCCCACCCTTATATAGTGACAATCAGATATGAACATGAAAAGGGATAACGGAGAATGAATTACGAAGCAGAGGTAAAATAAGGGAGAACGAAAGATAGGGGAAAGAGAAAAGGGTTTAGAAAAAGATGAGCTTCTCCTGTCGACCACCAGAGGCGCATGGTCGCACTTGCGCTTTGGCTCAGTGCGTGCGTCTCTCTCCTTGAGTCTTTCTTTTCGACAGCGAGAGCCAAAGTTGAACCACGTGGAGCCGCCATTATAGAAATTCTGTGTTGTGAAATGAGTAAATGATATCTGAAGTCATCTGTCATTGGGTGAGTTTTATACACATATATCCTGTATTATAATGCATCAGTATTAATTTAGTTATTTGATTTTCACTGTTTGTTTTATGAAAAGACATGATATAGAAGTATATTATTTAAATTATATAAACTGCCACATGGTTAGTTGTAAGTTTTGGGCAGTCCTCTTTTAAAATAACCAGGGCCCATATTCACAAATCTTATTCTTCATAATAATAATCTAATCTTCATAACTTTAATAAGATTAGTCTTGTTTTGTGATATCTAGAATCGCAATTATAAAAATGTAAATTAATTTTTTACTAATCCACGTGTTTTTTGAATGTAGGCCAATACGCCGTTTTGTATTAGAGTACAACTTTGAGGTAGTTTATCTTTTAATATCTCTATATAGCCCCAACGTGGCACCCAATTACACGAATATTGATAAATAGTTAGATTTTTCCGTTGTAGGTGATCAATCAACCTGATTGACACGCTACAATATATACAATAAATAAAATGTTTATAATATAGAAACAATGTCCATCTTGTATTACCAAATGCTTGGGCAATACTAATTTTAATCAAGTTTATATGGTAAGGCTTAGAATAAATGTACTCTCATTTGCGAAGAGAGATAGTGATTAAGAAGTGCCATCAATACAAAAGGCCCGGATTTAAATCCCGCCTGACTTTACTGTGACTGGAAATACCTTATTAGACGAGCTTAACTTACAGCCTACGTGACCATTTCAAAACATATGTCCTGAAGGATACCTCTGTGCGCAAGCTATACAAGTAACAAAAATAATATATAAATGCACATTCATTTTAAAATAATTTTAAACAAAATTTGCAAAAATACATTTTCAAGGGTAAAGAGCACTATAATAGTTTTAGCAAGAGAGCTACAAAGAAACATTAACCTGCAATTCAAAGGGTATAATTTTTTTTAAATCACAAGATAAAAAAAGAAAAACTCTTATTAGATTTTTTTAGATCCCCATATAGGGAAAGAGGTAAAACATACTTAATTGCTATGGCAACTTGACGGATTAATAGTCCCAGGTATAAATACTATCTAAACAACAAACGGCACAACACATGCTACGCGAGTTTTGTAATTAACCTCTAGTCTAAATACTTGTGCAAAATTTATTACGAAACTAAACAACAAAGAGGAACATATATTTTCACCGCCAGCCCTCGACTTTTCTCGTTCTCCAAGCTAACAATAGACTATTATCTCACCCAAATGAAATTGATATGATCTGTTTAGTAGAAACAACGAGCGCCTTTAGCAAGAATTCACAGAAAGTAAAGCAGAAGATTACATTTTGAAAGTAGGATTCTGGCATCATAAACCTTATCTGACAGTTACTAGATTTACTAAGATTATTTTGTAAAATGTTCATATTTAAATTAGAGTGATCTGAAGCTTTTATTGCTCATATCTATTAAATATATAACTAACTAATAATAGATCAGAGCAAAATATTATCAATTATGGCGACAAAAATACATTTTTCTATTTTCCCAAAATAGTTTATCCCTACCAATATCCTTCTATACAGAAACAGAGTTACCCCATGATCTGAAATGGATAATAAATATTTCAAAGTAATATTTTGTTACCCACGTCGGTGTCCACATGGCCTAAGGTGCTATTCTTACAGTAGAATAGACTGCCAATGACGGGTAGAAATAGGTTCTAATCTCGTTCGGAGGGTGGTTTTTCCAAAATGGTTTTTCAGGCTGCCCCCACGCCATTGTGGGTACATTTACAATAAGAATAAAGTTCGTCATCTCTAAAACTATTTACGAAATTAATACATAAGTGTATATCTCAAACGGTTAGTAAGACACGGTGCTAAAAAGTGTTTGTGTACCCCATCTATCTTCTCACACATAACACACTCTCTTACCCAAACCTTCTCCAAAACACAAACCTCTCTTCTACACATTCACTCTTTCACACACATACACATACATACACTCTCTTTCTCTCACAATTTCTTTCTCTTACGATTTCTCTCTCACCCAATCTTTCTTACAAGCTCTCTCAAAATGTATTTCTCTCTAACACTGTATCTCATGGTCTCTCTTTCACAAACATTCTATTTCACATAAATTCTCTTTCATATACATTCTTTCTCGCACACATTCTATTTCTCTCACAAGCTCTTTGTTTCTCACACACTCTCTTTCCCTCACAACCTCTTTATATTATTATCTTTCTTACTCACACTTTCTCTCACACACATATTATTTTCACACATTCTTTCATATACACTTTTCTCACACACTATCTCTGCAACAACCTATTACACACCCACACACAATCTTCTTTTACACATAATATTGTTCACACAATCTCTCCTTCATATACACACTCTTTTTTACATAAACTATTACACACACCCACACACAATCTTCTTTTACACATAATATTTTTCACACAATCTCTCCTTCATATGCACACTCTTTTTTTACATAAACTATTACACACACTCTTTCTCTTTCACAAACAAAATTACCCACTCTTACACACACTCGTTCACCCACACACACACACACACACACATTATCTCACTCTTTCTATCACACACTTTATCTCACATATACACTCACTCTCTCTTTCCCACCCTATGCCCTTCCCAATCTATCCCTTTCACACACTATCTTACTATCACTCGCTAACACTGATTCGATCACACTCACTCGATCACTTTTTCAAACTCTCTCACAATAACAATCTCGATCTCACACGCACTCACACACTTACATAATCACACACTCATACTCTCATTATCATATTTTCTCAATTTCAATCTCTCTATGTATAATTTTATAAGCCAATTTCCGGTAGTAGAAATTACTAGAAAACAGTTTTACTGGTTTTGAGAAACGAGCACTCATTTTAAATGTTAAAGGTCCAGTAGGCCGGATAAAAATTGTAGCCTAAGGCTAAAACCTAGCTTTCCTAATGATGTTTCCTTCTGTATGGGCAGTGGTTAATCTCTACAATAATTCGTTGTTTAGATCATCATGGAAATCATGATTTGTGTATAATTGTATATCAGTAAATAAAAAATGTAGCTTTGGTTAAAAATAGTAACAGCTCAATTTTTACTTGAGGGGTTTCGTGCAACAAATATATAGAGCGCTGGGAGAAGGGTTTTTTTTAAAGCTATAATCGTGGTGTTAATGGATAAAATGTACGTTTTGATTCTAATTAAACACTAAAAGCTAAAATATATGTAAATCTCATAGTCTTTGACGAGTAAACTCTTACGTAGAAAGTCAAGTGAGGGCTTACAAGCTATAATATATAATTATTCAAATAAAAGAGCTATACTATTCATTCAATACTGCAACGTTCCACTAGTTATTTATATATTCAATTTTTAAAATATGTACTTATTTTTATTCAAGATTTGAGTAAATATTACCAAATTATATATTGCACGATTTCCATTTTTACTTAATAAAAGCGCTTCATTTGAAACAATTCATATAAATTTAATGTCCCTTCATTTTAACCTAATATGTTCTAATATAATGACATAAATCATAAAATTTTATTGATCAAATATTGTTTCAGTAGTAACATGGGGTTGAATTTTCTTCGCGTGGTGATATAAACCCTTCTTGAATATCTGTCATGAGCATAAAGGCAATAAAAGGTGATAATCAATTTAAATGAAATGATAAAGCTGTCAATAAATTCAAGGACAACCTGGATATATATTCAAGAAGTATTGAGATCACTATGTGAAGATAGTTGAACTTGTTTCTACTGAAAAAATACTTTATTTATTTTGATCAACTAAGGTTTTATATGAAAATTACAAAAACACTTACCCTTAGTTGCGTTAACGGCACTGAGGTCATCACCTATTTGGAGAAATGAGTTCTCTTATCACCGCATTTCTTATGGAAATATAAAAGCAGCTCTGGCGCATCAGAACAAAAAAACATTCCCCAATTTCCTTAAATCACTATGCTGTTATGCTGTTAAATGTTAACTGAGGTTGTTTGATGTTATTTGTTTAAGAAAGTTTCGATATATTTTTATCTTCATTTTATTCCATCTCAAAAGCTAAGACATTTCCTTAAAATTAGTGGTTTTATAAATAGTACAAGACATATATATTTGGAGTATGCTAAATTAATTTAACCTCTAAGTTTACCTTATTTGGAAATGTAATTAAAAAACCTCACTTTTTGAAACAAGCGAAAGGCTCTCATCAGTTTTGTACATAATATGTTTTCATTCAAATATAATTATCGGGTTGTCATTAATTTATTTTCTATTTTACTATTTCCGCGCTACAAATACATTCTCCTTAAGTGAAATGTGTTAGTGTTTATAATGACCTAAAAAAGGTGTATTAATTATTTCAAACTCTTAAGAACCTTGAAATAAGTGTTACGAAAACACCCCAAAATTACTAAAACAAATACTTTAAAACGTTGTTGAAAATAAAACAATGTAATGTTTTCGTAAGATTGTTTTATTAATAAACTTAAAACGTGTGATGTTTAATTTTATTTGAGCATAAAGATAACTTTTACTTCAATTTTTAGGAGGACCATATTTAAATTAACAAACTACTTCCTAAATAAGATGGAATTTCTAGATGTCTTGCGACAAGTCTCAGCACTCTGGTAAGGCTTCTCCCTTGACGTCTTTGTTCCCCTTTTACCCCAAGGGACTTGGTGTGCAGTATAGGCACCGGGAGGGAAAAAGTTAGGGGAGACACAACAGAGCTAAGTCTGAGAGCACGTGACTACAGCTAAAACTCGTCTCCAAGAAGGAGCCACCGTGAAATTAGGAAAAGGCAAAACGCCCAAAACTCGTAACGCGACTCCAAATCCTACAAGCGCACACACAGAGACACTAAAACAATTTCTATGCCACGTTCTACACCTATTTCATTCCTTTGGCTGTTTCCTCCTACCCTTAACCCCCTTTACTCCCCCTACATAAACTCCCTAACTTGCGCGGAATAAACAAAACACATACGTATGCCGCGGAACTATATCTTCATCTAATGAGAAACACTGGGATCAGTGAAATTGAGAAGATACGAGGGGAAAGAAACAAGAGTTGTGAGGATGGAGAAAGTTTGTTCAGCTTTGCATCAGAGCTTTTGCAATACATCGGGGTTGGTAGCATGTTTCACTTTGGTTAACCAATAGATTAATTGCCACTGTAAGTTCTTGTTTGAGTGAAGGATTCATTTAAATACGTTAATTTGTGTATACATAACTTACCAGTAAAACTGTTTCTGCTGTAGTTCATTCACGGTAGTTGAAAGGTCCCACACGAGTTTAACAAATATGTGTTTACGCTTTTAGAAATAAAAATACATTTGTATAAACTTGAGCAAAACTTATACATTTTTATTTCAAATTTAGATATTCCTAGTATTTGTTGAGAACTCGAAATTTCTAATATTAAAATTTGAGAAATGTGTATCGTAATCGAGATTTCAAATCCAAATAGATCCCAGATTCAGACACTATTGAATTTAATTCATATTTAACAGTAAATTTTTGAAGGGTTTAACTCTTTAAAGAACTTATCAAATATTAATTAATTGATTTGACAATAGAAACATGTAGCCTAATCTTTATAAACAGTACATTAAATAATATGGTTTAGTGACATTTTATTGTACTAAATTATAAATTATTATTATTAGCACCGCGTATTACTACCCGTTCGGGTTATACGCACTTACGCTAATGTGTAATGGTAGGGTGATTGTGAGATGAAAAGGAGGACCTACAGTTTAACGTGGAATCCGAACCACGGTGGAGGCCTGGCATTCCCCACATTCACAAGATATATTGTCAGAGGTGAAGGAAGCGTTTGGTAATCAGATAAATCTGTGCCCGGACCGAGTATTGAACCCCGGCCACCAGCACATAAGTCTGACACCTTACCCCTAGACCGCCAGGTCACCCTAAATTATAAAACATATATTAACTAGCGTTTTTTTTTATAGCGTATGGTTAAATAATATTCAATTCGTATCAATTTAATTTTAAAATATTCTATTCGGATTTGGTATAAATTACTTATAAAGTCTTTTATGTACACAACCTTTAAAATGTAACTTACTTTTTACTGCTACATCATTTATTTGCAATGTGTATGAGCACGTAACCATAATATAATATTATTCGATGGATGTACTACCCAGATTCATGAATCGGCTGAGTTCATGAATAAGGTAAATTTCTGCACATTCCACGAACTGGAATCTCCTCTTGAACATTTCATGAACTGGATAAAAAAATAGTCCAATTCATGAATTGTGCAGTGATCGTACTGCCCAGTTCATGGACCGGTTATTTCACTAAAAGGGTAGCTCCAATCGCTACCCAATCACTTAAATGAACGAGCCGTGAAATTGACAAGCGAAAAACCGGTTTGACCTGTTAGTAAATTTAACTTTAAATCGTTTTAGAATGGAAGGTTAAGTTAAGTTATGTTAGTTGTGTTTAATATAATATCGTAACATGAATTTCTGTTAAGCTTGTAATAATAATAATATTTAGCACCGCGTCTTACTACCCGTTCGGGTTATATATACTAATTACTCTAATGGGTTAGAAATTGGGAAGGTTGAATTAGAGGAAGTGAACCCGCATTTGCGTTGAGGGGGGAGTGGAAAACCATTTAGGAAAAACCACCCCCAGTTCACCCGACTGAGATTCGAACCTCGAGCTCCCCGTCCTCAGCAGTCGAGCACTACACGACAAGCGCGTTAGCCAACTACGCCACCGAGGCGGATGTTAAGCTTGTAGTAAATAGTACAAAATATTCCGGTGTATTAAGTGGCCAAGAGCTAATGCAATTCTTTCCTAGTTCTTGAAATGGTTAAACAAAGAAGCCAGTTTACGGAATGAACTTAAACTAGCCCAAATTATGATATTGGTGCTTTCACTATTGTGGTGTAAGCTCATTCACTTAAATGTGTGTTTATATATATCACTGCGTCTTACTACCTGTTCCGACTTTTCGCATATACGATGATTACTCTTATGGGCTAGAAATAAGAAAATAATAATTTTAGAGGCAATTCAGCTGCACTTGCATCAAAGGATAGTTATAAAAAAAATCTAGGAATAACCCGCTCTCTCTACAACCAGCCGGAATTCAAACCCCGACCTCGCCAACACTGAAAAAAAAAAGAAGCTTGAAGCTTATACCACGTATCCATCTTTGTAGTGTATACTAGCTACTTGATTCTATATATTTAAAATATCTAAAACCTTATATTTTACCAGATATTAAGTGTGGGCTTTCTAAAATGAATATGGAAGCAGTTATCAAATTATATAAATAAATATATCCCCAGACAAGTATTTAAATGAATAAAAAAAAAGCATATTTGTAAATACTTCTGAAGTTATTTTATTATTCAAATCTATGGAAACACTAAACGTGAACATTTTGTGTGTGTTGGTATATAACTGTAAGCCGGATATTAATATAATATCATTTTAGTCAAGTAGGATGGTCAGATCTGCCCTACACCAGATACGGTCCGTGGACCTTGAGTTTGAGAACCCTGCCTTAGACCTTATCGTTCACTGAAGTGGGTTACAATGTTCTTACTTCACTCTATAATCAAATAGCTAATACATTTAATATAGCATGTTTCAAAGATTTAATTTCATAATTAGATTCTACAAATTTATAAGTAATAGCTTAGTCGGTAGCATGTCTGTCTACTGAGAAAAGGGTCCAGGGTTTGATTCCTGGCATGGCTGAAGAGGCTATAATTGGTGAAATGTGATTTGAGCCTTTAATAGTGATACATTCACGGCTGGGCACTGTATGTTGTGCATATTCTAGTCTTTAGTTAGACTATAAAGCATATGAAGCTACGACAGGCCTAGCAAGACAGAAGTGGAAAATAGATGGCTTGAATAAAAAAAACTGACCTAGGCCACAGGTTTGAAAATAGTAATGTTTGTAAAAAATGTGAAAGTAATCAATTACGTCTTCAATGATAATAAACTACTTAACTACGATCAAAATTGGAATACTCACCCCTTCAATGTACACCCCATTTCAACCTAAGGAGAGAGAGCGAATTTACTTTGATAGAACTGACTATAGAGTACCTCACAATATTAAGGGAATATTGTTATCCATCATTAATTCATCGTAAGCTAAGTGCACATTAAAAATAAAAAAATTCACAAATTTTTACTTTACTGTCATACTGATCAAATTATATTGTCATTATTACAAAAAGTGTTTTAATAACGCTTTCAAAATTAATAATATCCCATTTAAATATTTTTGAAGTATATATTCTAAACATTAAAACACCGATTTAAATCTGATTTTTGATTAATGATAACGATTCAACTTCTTAATATGCAAAAAATTGTTTTATATATCAAGCAGTTTTCATAATCTTTCACATAATAACGTTTTTACCTCTAAATTTAGAGGCGTATTCCTCCCTTGATATTTTAGGTGAACCCTAGGTTGCTTGTATCAATCCTATCTATACCTCAAGAATAAGATTGGAATATCTTAGATACCCACTGGATATATGTGTACTGTTCATATTTATGTATACATATTTGCACACACATATATATATATAATTGTATCTAATCCCCTTCACATAGTCTAAGGCATCAATCTCACAATAGACTAGGGTGTCGATGACGTGGATATCGAAGTTCAAATCCCGTTTAGGTGTACTGATAAATGGTTTTCCACTCTCTCTCTATCCATGCAAGTGCGGATACACTTCTTCTAAACTCCTAACACATTAGCTTAATTGTATCATATAAGCATAACCCATAGGGGTTGTAAGACGTGGGGAAAAAAAGGAGGTTCTATATAAATATGAGCCTCCACTCTACTCTGAAAGGTAATAGTCTTACCTTGATGGGCTATCCTATAGTCCTGTTTTCTAATTTATAGCCTGCACTATGGTGGAACTACGCAGATCACTTACCTTCACCATAGCATCTCCTAATCCCTTACCTTATCGAGGAACTGTCTCTTGTTCATGGCACCCAACGCTGCCGCAGCTCCGTCGTGGTCGGTGAACTCCACGAACGCGTACGCGTCATTCCCCGGCTGGAAAACATTTAAATACATATTTGAATATTGATCCATTTATTTACTTAGCGTGTAGTTTCTAAACACAAGTTTGATCAATGACACCTTGTTTTCCCTAAAGGGTAGCTTGCTTACCTTAGTATTTAAGTTAGGACGCTAATGTAATCTATTAAGGTAATACTCCATTTTATAGGTAAACCTACTGTACAATAAGACCGTAGCAACGGGGGTGGGTTGGGGGTTCAACTCCTCCTACCCTCCCTAAAGTTGATTTTTTATAACTATTTATGTGTCTAAACAATGTCCAAATAATTGTACATGAGAAGATGTACAACTTGCCCTTGCCACCATTCTTATATTAAAATACATTTTTACAAATATTTTGTGTTTACGTACATTGTCCAGGAAATATGATCAGTATAATGAGACAAAATGTTGACAAAAGGAATAGGAGTTATTAGTGAGTGTGGGTAGAGTGGGGAATGTAGTAAGTATTTTCTATAAGTAAAGAACAAAACCTTTCAACTTGAAACCATTTGAATTAAAGTTCCAAATACACATACATAATGAGTCTGCAAAGAGGAATTGAGCTCAGGGTAAAAACATGATAGCCACCATTTTATGAAAAAAGGTTTTAGCAGTGATTTATGATGGCTTACCTCTTAAATCACAAATTGTCTTTATAGTCAGTCAATAAGTTAAGTATAATATAATATTGACAAATATTTTATTTATTTTTTGTAGCTAGACTTCAGGACTTTGTAGAAGTTTAAATAGTGAGTGTACCCCATGTAAATCTATTAAAGTTATCATATTTAGCCCCAACCCCCTCAAGTAAAGGTAGGGCTTAGCTAAAGAGAGGGAGGGTGGTTATAGCTATCAACCTCCAACTTGCAGTTTGAGAAAATATAAACAGTGAACCTGGAGATAAGTGCATGTTATAAATAATGTCAAGGGTAAATTCAAATTTTTGTTAGTTTAGTGTAGTGTTGACTAGTGATGATTAATTAATACTTGTATACTTATCCCAAATACTGAATATTGATAGCTAATCTATCAATATAAATTACAGTAACTGATCAAAAACACCTAGTCTACATGCGTTTTTAAAATAAAATACCTTTTTAGCAAACACCAAAATTATAGATTGTGGTTAGAATGAATATTTTTTACTAAGTTTATATTACTAATATATAGGTTTTAATAGTATTTATCAAGAGTGACATTTACAGATCTCTTGAGACAATGTATGAATAAAGTGAAATAGTTTAAATAACTTATGCCCCCTAATTTCATCCAACGGGATAGCTTTCGATTTCTGATTAAATACCTAACTTACTTCCAGTGGCGTGGTGTGAAGTGTTGTTAGGTTAGGCAGAATTAGTGTGAATTTTAACTATTTATGTTCTCATTACTAAGTAGATTAATAATTGGTCATGTATCATCAGGAGTATATTCCTATAGGAACTTTTTATAATAGAGCCAATGAATGTTTGGTCAAATTTGGATAAGAATATTTGAAGAAGATGGGGGCAAAAGAACCAGTAACATTAGTTTTATGAAAAAATTAGTTAGCTGCGATTTATGGTAGCTTAGTTCTTGTATTAAAACTTGAATTTTATAGTTATAGGGTACGTAAAATCGACGAATATTTTATACATTTTTATAGGTAGATTTTAAGATTTCATAGAAGTTTAAATAGTGAATATATTACATTTAATCCAATGAGGTTTTCATTTGACAGGTTCAGTCTTTAACTATAAGTTATGCTAGTTCTGGTAAAGTTTCCCTTCAAGTCACTGCTAACATCACCATTGACCTTCGCGTTGTTTATAGTCTTGTTTTAAATCAGTTGTACCTCCACATTTTGCTTTTCCCTTCCATCTCCTATCTAGTGCTCTTTCGCTGTTTCAGATTCTCGTTTATGAGATACTCTAACCAAAGACATGAAACAATTAACTTTATTTTATCTAACGTGCACTTTCTGAAATGACTGATTAGATCAGCAAAGGAGATTTTTTTATGAACGAGAGACGGGAAAGGTATTATTGTATACCTTCCAGGGTCCTTTAACATGTTACAATTTACATGGGACTTACGACTTCACTTCTCCTCGGAAGGAAGTTGTGATATGGATTTTTTTTATAAAGAAAAATACATTGACCTCGGTTGAGTTTGAACCCACGTTCAATGGGTCCTGAAGCGATCAATTTACCCCAAGATCACTGAGCTCAACATTCAGTTATTATTATTATTATTATTATTATTATTATTAGCACTGCGCCTTACTACCCATTTGGGTTGTACGCACTTGCGCTAATGTGTAATGGTAGGGTGATTATGAGATGAAATGGAGGACCTACAGTTTAACGTGGAATCCGAAACACGGTGGAGGCCTGGCATTCCCCACATTCACAAGATGTCTTGTCAGAGGTGAAGGAAGGGGTTAGTAATCAGATAAATCTGTGCCGGGACCGAGGATTGAACCCCGGCCACCAGCATAGAAGTCTGACACCTTACCCCTAGACCACCAGGTCTCCAATAATAACCCTAACTAATTGTTACAGCTAGATATATTGGACATCGACCTAAGTGTATTTTAATATATATATTGCTACCCATCTTAATTCACGTCCAAACTATATGTATTAAACTAGCCCGATATGGTAGGGATCAAAAGGAAATATAAAGGTAGAATACAGAGGAATCGTATATGCATTTGCATGGAGGGAGAGTGAGAAACCATTCTGGAAATAACACTCTCAAAACAAAAAGGATGGGTCTCAAACTCAAGCCTCTCCAATCATCGGTGTTCTGACCCACATCGTAGAGGTTTACCTTCTGTACTGAGGACAGTATTTTTGAAGCTACTCACTCTTACCCCCCTTCTATTCCCCTTCTCCCCCCCCCACCCAGAAATTGAGAGTACATTTCCTCTGTCTACCTTCCCTATACCTTTAACTTAATTAAAAGGTGTACAAGCTAAAAGGGCAGTAAGATATGAATGGCGGGTGGTTGGAGAGGAGGAGGAGGGAAGTGAGAGAAAACAAATACTTAACTCGAAGTAAACAAAACAAAATTACACAGATCTGTCAAAAAACTAAAAACCTCTGTTTTAATTAACAAAACATATGAACTCGCATTAATATCTGATAAGAAATGCTTGAACCGAGTAATTCAAGCTTCATGTTTTCAGGACGGATAATAGCTCTCAGTGTTTATTTATACATCTGATAGCAGGTAAGCAAACCTTATAAAAGGCAGACGTTTTAAATTAACATGCGCTTGGTATAAAAGGTGAGGGGGTAGGAAGGGTAAAAAAGGAGAAACGCGGAGACGAAGGTTTATGAGAGAGGCAAGTCTGTGCATAGTAAAACAGCAGCTCATTAATTTAGATTTGATTACGGCGGTGGAGAGAGGGGGGGAAGGAGCCTAGCCCTAGCCGATACACTGCTCTGCCATCAGCCAGTAAGTCGTGTTTCCTGGCGTTAAACGAAAGTAACCGAAAGCTGTTTCGAGAACGTGAGGAAAGAGGAAAATATACGCTGGGATGAACTTTACTAAGGCACAAAGCGAGTTGGTGGAACCAAATATGTAACCAGACTAAACACACACTAAGAACACGGTACAAACCAGCTTTTAGGATATACAAACGCATTTAATATCAGGTTAACATTGATAGTATTCTACTAATTAATATATTTATCAATACCCTATACTAAAAATGATAGATTAAATTCCTATATCTTTAAGAATATAGAAAAATTGTTTGAGAAATGTTTATGAATACTAATACTCCTAACGTGCTATTCATAAAAAGTAACAATAATTATTAAATCTCTGACAGTCACTAAAACTCTTTGCTTGTGTTATAACTGATTATAACACATCTACGAGTATATTAAAGACTATTTATACGTGTTCCACCTTACTAAATAACTGAGTTATCCGCATATTTACACACATATTATATAGCTATGAGGAACGTAGCATTTCTTGAAAATGTTCTAATAATTGCGTTGAGGGAGAGCAGAGAACTATTTAGAAAATAAATGTTTCAATATAATTGGTTCGCAAATTTTGAAACTTCACTTAGTCGACAAACCAAACCAGACGATGATGTGTATGCGGTTTACAGTCAAAAATTGGATTGTTAATCAAACACACCAGTTTGCGCATAGATAAAAGGATCCTTAGAGTTGAGTAAAAATCAACGTCAGTTGTTCGAGGATTCATACCCGAGGTTCAAGAGTGTTTTTTTTCAGCGTATCTTACTAACCATTTGGACCATCCTCATATTCTCACTAATGAGGTAGAGAAGAGGAAGGTTGGATATAGTGGGAATGTACCTGCATCTACATGAAAGTAGAATATAAAACCATTTAAGGAAAACCCACTTCAGTTCACCCGACCAGGATTCAAGATACGCTCTTACGGTTATTGGCAATTCATTCTAATATTGCGAGAGGAACAACCTAGACCATGCGGCCACTGAATTGGGTTGATTCAGAGCTAATCAAGTCACTTCAACCCTTTAGGTCTGTTTAATATACTCTACCGGAAAATCCATCAATGGTATTTGAACCCATTTACCCTAGTAAACTAAGGAGGTGAAAGGATGAGACTTAATGATCAACGTCTCAGTTCCCTTCCTCTCTCTCTCTCTCTCTCTCTCAAAATGTCACAGTCTTACGTTGATTAATAAGGTTATTTCGTGAGCCAGGCCATATCTAGAGCAGGACGAGAGGACATGAAGTTCTGTCTGCATTCGGTTTCGACAAAGATCGATGAAACAAGAACATTAAGGGCACAAACCTCTCTAATAATTGAATTAGGGTAGGAAGAAACTTATTTTCAAAACTGGACATCCTCCGCTTTGTTTGCCGCATACGCATTATTCTAGCAATTTACTATACTACCGAATAGGGGGTGATCGGGGCTCGATTCTTGGTCGGGTGTATTGAGGAAGGTTTTTTTCATAAATTGTTTTCCATCCTCGCTCAACTTAATTGCATGTACACGTTATCTAAATGTCAACAATAATCATACTTAGCACGTTATAGCACTTATAATACCAGAACCGGTAGTAAGGATACAGAAAGCAAACAAAAACTTGAACGATCGCATCGGTGGTCACATGATCTAACGTGTCAGTCTCGCATTAAACTAGGCTGCCTGCTGACTGGGATCAGGCTTCTAATCATGACCTGGTATGCTGAGACTATTTTCAATCATCAATAATTTTCTCTTGTTCCTACATACACATCACGGTACATTTATTTTATATTCCACATTTCTCATTCTTAACACTTTGTATTCATTAATATATTACCCGCCTCGGTGGCAAAGTTGGCTGACGCGCTTGTCGTGTTGAGCTCGACTGCTGAGGACGGGGAGATCAAGGTTCGAATCTCGGTCGGGTGAACTGGGGGTGGTTTTTCCTAAATGGTTTTCCACTCTCCCTCGACGAAAATCCGGGTTCACTTCCTCTAACTCAACCTTCCCAATTCTTAATCCATTAGAGTAATTAGTACTGAAAGCGTATAACCCGAACGGGTAGTAAGACGCGGTGCTAAAATATTATTATTATTATTATTATTAATAATAATAATATATTTGTGTACAGCCCGGTCAGGTGCTAACACCAAATAATCCTCCCTTCACCCCATAAAAAAACATTTACCTGTTCTATATTCACGTATTCATAAGCCACAAGCATAGGGTTATGGTTTACATAAAGATTTATTTTATTTGTATATACTAAGTAGAAGGGATGAGGAGGAAAGATTATAGGATGTGAAATCACATTTTCCTACGCCCAAATTATTATTATTACTATTTAGCACTGCGTCTCAATACCCGTTCAGGTTATGCGCTTAAGTTTTAATTACGCTAATGGGTTAGGTATTGGGACGGTTGGATTTAGAGGAATTGAACCCACAATTGCGTGGAGGGAGAGTGGAAAACCATTTAGGAAAAAAACCACCCCCGGTTTACCCGATTGAGATTCGAACCTCTATCTCCCCGTCCTTGGCAGTCTAGCTCAACACGAACCTAGTGCATTAGCCAACTACGGCCAAACTAGTCGCAAGACTTGACCTTCTCATCAACCACAGTTATATTAATTTATTACTTGGCATCCCACACCTTAGCTCATTCGTTCACACACCTGTCTGATTTGAGGCTCCAAGGTTTGATTCGCGTTTCAGGAAACCGGGTGATGCTATAGAGTAGATTTAGTATGTAAGTCGTGTGTTTATATAAACAGTCAATATTTAAAGTGCACGTTAAATTTTTTTTTTTAAATCAATAATATTGCGAGTCCAACGCCACGTAACCACCAGTACAGCTCCTAAACGCTAAGCCACGTTTTATACAGTCGCTACTATTGACATTTAGGGTGGTTATACACGAACGAGGTTTAGTGTTGTCTAAGTGGTAGTGTAGAGTTAGGGTGGGTTTTTTTATGTCGGTATTCAATTACCTTTATTATGTATAAATAATTTTTCCTGGATGAATTTGCTTGTTGCCGGTAATTATTTTTTATCACCACGTTTGACTACCTGTACACGTAATAAGTAAATATGATAATTACGATAATATATTCAGCAGGGATGAGCATTGAATCATTTTAGAATTCGTCTACACGCATTTGCATTATAGTAAAATATGGGAACTTTTTAGAAAAAAGCACCCTCAATAGACTTGACTTGGATTAGAACTTCAGACTTCCAGTCTTCAGCAGGTCAGTCTAATACGAGAATGACACCTTTAGCCATTCGGCCACTGAATCGGGTGACCGGAAAGTTAGAAAAGGAAATACACTTGAATCCAAAAAACTCATCGCAGAGAGATTTAATATATATTATTTAACGTAATAGTAGCACAATTGAGAACTGTTTAATATCCCTTTATAGTTTTGTAATCTCTAGTTGTATCATACAGGTTACAACTATTTAAATAGAGAAAGAATAAAGTTTAAACAATAAATAGATTTATTAATCATAAACAACAAATATAACAAAATTAAGGTTTACAATGACAATACGGGTCATACTTTGAATTTTAGTGCAGACAATAAGACTTTGTGAATTTGATTATTCTGCTGTGGCGACCAGCAGGGCTATTATGACCATTCGACGCAAAGTTAGTTGCTACCGCTAGTTAGCTTCACTTTAAAGGAAAAGATAGCGTTTGGGTTATTATGACCACCACACTTTGTATCGTCCGCTAGTTTTAGCTTCGACTTTGCTTCTAGCGTCAACGCACAGAATAAAATCAGTTTGCGTCAACAGTTGGCAACACTTTTCCAAAGAATATTACCTTTTAAGAAGTTAGAGGCTAGAAATAAGTTACATTTATTTCAAGAATGCTGGTATTCATGACTGGACATTATTCATTTATTTCTATTTTCCCAAACAGCTGATTACAAGTCACATTATTTTCAAGAAAGATTTAACCTAGCTTAATTTAATAAATCTCTCGTATAACTTTGTTTGCTTACGATTTGAAATGAAAAAATACTAGGCTTACATTATTCAATACACATAACTTATTGTAGTCAAAAAAGCATGTGAACTATGCATTAAAATAGTAATGTCACACGGGGAAATGAATAAATTAATATGAAAAGTTGGCTAATAAAGAAACAATGTTTTTTGTAAGATGTATGCTTTACAACCCAATGCTTTATTCTTCATGTATTCATGTTGATACTGGAACAAGTGTGTTTTATTCCATTAATTTAAAATAATTTCAACAGTTTATAATGTACACTTCTCCTTATATTTAGGCCTAATTTAATTAAAATAACTTTAATTTACAACAAAACAAATATACGCCTTATAAAACTTTGTTTCAAAAACAACATTTATCACACAGTAGATTAATATTTTGTATTTTGGCTTTCTTAGTAGGCCTATTGTAAAACCGTTCTCGATTTTGTCAAGCCAAAAATTGAACGTTCAAAGATATAGGCCTACAGTAAGGTGTTTTAAATTTTAGGTTGTTTGATTGAGTTGAGATTAGATAAAGATAACTTCCTATCTATACAGTACTCCACTTGAACATATATAGGCCGACTTTGTGCTAATTTTATTAATTTACAGTGTTGAAAAGGTTCTCATGTTTGAGATTGAATCAAATATGCGGTGTGAAGATCTTATAAAATAAAACTAATTATTTAAAGTTGATGAAAGCGTTCAAAATCTCCCAAAAATTGTTTTCACACTGAATATTTTCGACAACTTAATGTCAGTCGTCCTACTAAGTTAACAAAAAAAGTAAACGAAAGGGTGGTTTGGATGGCTAAAAAAAATGCATCTTTTAATTAAAAGGAATTATTGAGACTTTAGTTAAGTGATTAAGAATATAAGGATATTATATTTCTTTATAATGAGTTGTTTGCAATTTATTCACTTCAGTATAACTAGGCCTAACAACTAATTATTGATTTCAGATAAATTTAGTAAACCTTTTATGATTAAAAAACCTAGGCCTAAGCCATACCACATGTAAACATTAAGCTATGGCCTATTTTGGTTTTTCCAGTCTTGGTTGCATTATTTCATAGGCCTACAACTCACATTAATGTGGATAGTAGCTACTACTATATGTACGATTCAGTTTAAATAGGATTACATTATTAAAGTTTTGTTGAGGCTTCTTGAACAAATTAGTCCTGCATTTTTATTACCTTGTCAACAGAATGATAAGTGTGTTGATGGTGACTAATAATGCAATTTGATAGTGTTATGTTTCAAAGAAAATATTATTTTAGCATTCAGTATAAGCGTACTATCCCTACATTATGATATAGGCCTATTTAAAGTTAGATTTATGTGAAAAACACACAACAACGTTTTGGGATTATTATATTGGGCTAATGCGATGGCAAGTTTAAATAATGTAACACAAAACACCTAATAAATTACAAAAACTAGCAAACATAACCTCATAACGCAAACCAAAGGACAAGTAAAATGTCTGCGCAACTTAGCGTCACGCAACTAGGAAAATATTTGCGCTCGCAAGGACTTTGCTTTCGCAAAGTGGTCGGCCATAATAACTTTTGACGCAAAGTCTAGCGTCTCTCTGCTAACGGTCGCAAATTCGTTTTGCGTCGTGGTCATAATAACCCTGCAGGGCTGTGCAGGAGCAGGGCTACTGGATGAATTTCTCTAAAGAAGAAAATAATCAAGTAGTTACTAACAAAATATAGAACAAGATATATATACATATATAACTTTAAATCAGTTAAGCCAGTCTGGGTTGTAAATTAAACTCTTTAAAACATTTTGTATACTGATAAATTATAGAAAAAATCCTTGATTATAGTGGTTGATGGCTGATAAGCAGGTGTCAACAAAATAGTACGGTGGCTGGTCTCTTTCCCTTACGGTACTGCCAACGCATTCTATAGTACATACAAATCTAGTTGTAACTAAACTAAGAGTAACACTAACACAATAGGAGCCCAAAAACCGGGCAAAGAAAAAGGGTATTATTTGCGCGAACCCCACTATGGCTCTAAAGCAGTTCCCTGGTTTGTTCACCGAAGCTAAAGCCACACGAGAATAGTGACTGCTTAACCAACATAAAATAAAGAATTCCATCAATTCGACTGAGATATGGAATACAATACAGACAACCTGGTTGTAGCCATGCAAATACTAAATAGGTGTACATACCATTCACGGCGTCATGAGAAACATTGGGTCAAATTAGACTAATGGAACTTGTGGAAGTTAAGCAAGTCTCTAACTAAGACATTACTGTATTCCAAGCCCAAGGCTCGTAACGTAAACACTGTATGGTAAATATACAGCGCAACATAGTTTCTAGGACTGGTGTATAATACATGAAACTAGTAATTATTAGACTTGTCCCTCATTCTGGAGGAATTAATATTAAAACAACAAAATAAAACTTTAAATTAGGAAGTCAACAAGACTTCCAGTTGATCAATGGTCAATTCGACATACTCTCAAAACAAATGAAAATCATCTCCGACTATATTCAGAGAATTACAAGGAGGAAATAGACATTGCCTATGATTACTACATAAATTAGATTTCAAGTCATAAGGACTCGTTTGATTATTTGATGTTACTTAATCGAACGAAGTCCGTGGTCCCATCCATGGCTGCGGTGGATCCGACGGCTCAAATTTGACGGTTTTCATCGAAAGTGCGTCATCCTGTGCATTGAGGTGGAGTATCCGACGGCCTGAACTTAATGGCCGTCGTGTTCTTTGATGCGGCACGGTGCAGAAGTTCTTCCTTCAACGCTGGGTTGCAGTAAATTGGCTGTAATGTGGATCTGGCTGGGGTCTTTATATAGTGCTAAATCTGATACGAACGGAACAAAGCAAAAAAGGGTGATAAAAACAGGACTATAGAAAGGAGAAATACAGATGAAGGCGGAGGCAAAAAGGAATGAACCAGAGACTGACAATTGTAAAACGTGTTTACTAGACTCGCCGCCAGTCTTCTCTGCCTTCTCTGTAAGTCAGTGGGTTGATTTTGATACACACTTGATTTGTTCGTCTGCTGTAGCTACGATAGTAGATGTGGCGGCCATCATTGAATAGTTATATACTTCACATGTGTGAAAAGTGAATCCAAAGATGTCTTGAAAAGGTGAGTAGACACCAAAGCATCTTATATTTAAATATATTTGTTTAAATTATGCTATTTAGGATCAGTAATTATTGTTATGAGAATTTGTGATATAGAGGTACTTTACTATATTTTCTTGTAGACAGCATGGCAAGCGTATGTAAATTTATCTAACGTCAACCACTGGCAACGGGTGTGCGTTAACGTATTTTATTCATAAATAAAATAATATTAATCCTCTTCTTTGATAACTGCTACAGTATTTATCAAAAGACAATATTTTTAACAACCACGTGTTTCACTTTGAGGAGATACCTAATTTTATTTGACTGCATGTAATCAGTCAAAATAAACTCTGAGGTAGATTACTCAATTAAATATGTTAATCTTGTTGTTGTTTTTTTGTAAATTATTAAAATATTGATATATAATTGTAGCTGTCCAATCTTTCTTATTGATATGCTACAGTTTTTAATATATATATATATATATATATACTCTTACAGGTGTATTATTCAACTAATAATAAAAAGAGAAAGTGTTGTAATCGCAAACATTTTCAACTTCTAGATAATTATAAATTTCTACGGTTTATATGGTTCCAAACTTAAGAAAGTGGACTTTTAATTCTGTCTGTCCACATCACATGTCTGTCTGTTTGTCTTTTGGTCCAAAATGTGTTGATGTATTTTGTTCAAACCTAATGTTAAGATATCATATGGATAAAAATTAGTTTGATTTTAAACTTAGATGTTGATTTAAGGGTATTTTATTAATGAGTGAATTTTGAAGATAAAAATCTATGATGGCTCTAGCTATTTTGTTTAAAATAAATATCAGGTTAGTCTTAAATATTAACGAGGAAAATAAATTCATATTCTTTGTGTAAATTTGAAAAATTTAACTTTTTTTAAATAATTGGTATCTGTTAATATCCTACAATAAAAGTAATTATATATATATATATATATATATATTGTTTAAAAATAATTTATTAGTAGTTTACTAACGACTGATTTTTGAAAAGTTTCTTAAAAATTAAATTTGTTCTAACGATATAATTAAAAATTGATATTTGAAGAGTATTTTAAATGATACATGATATTTTATTTTTTTAAATAAAATAATTTTAGTGTAGTTTACTTGTGACATATTTGAGGATATTTGAAATATTTTTAAATTATCTCAAGTTTTATTTCATAATTGATATCTGGAAATGTTTTTTAAAATAAATTATAATATATTTTAATTTTTATAAATATAAACCATTTGAGGTTTGCTTACAACAATATTATTAATGAAATTATGATTATTTTTAAAAACTGGTGCCAATTATTAAAAAAATTCCAAATGGAGGGTGTTTATTTTTAATAACAAGATAACTGACTGGTTTGTTATTTTTATGAAAAAACTTACTCAAGGTTATTTAGTTGAAAATTAAAAGAAAAATTAATCCCAGCCTTAATACATTATATGAGATATTTTGTATTTTTGTGTCGTTCCATTTATTTCAATTCATTTATAAAACAAGTCAACACCTGGGAAGAGCTGTAAATTTAAACTTTTGAAAGCAGAGCATACAAATAACACTTATCTTACATTGACAATGATTTTGACTCACAAAATGTAATGATTTGAAAGGTAATGTTATGATTATTTTTAGTGACACTCTTCTTTAAGATATCATTT
Source organism: Timema shepardi (assembly GCA_902151425.1). NCBI lineage: Eukaryota > Metazoa > Arthropoda > Insecta > Phasmatodea > Timematidae > Timema > Timema shepardi. The sequence continues at coordinate 34,008 of CABFVX010002866.1, read as the reverse complement.
CAATACTTTTTCAAGACTTTTATAACTGGTAAGCCTATACACCTTGTTTTATGGAATATTCTTCCAGGTTTGATGAATATAGCAGGTTTCTCGTAAAAAGAATTATTTAAAAATACAAACGTATATTTTTTATATTCAAATATTATATTAGTTTACTATTATATTAGTATAATTGTATAGGTATTGATTATATATATTATATGTGATAGCTGAAAAGCATATAACTTGATGTATTGTCACGTGAGATTTTTCTAGCTATCAGATCAGGCCCTCATCTATAACTAGACTGTAGGTTTTCAATTTAAATATTAACAACACAACAAATCTCTTTTACCTTCGGTATTATCAACTAAGCTTGTGATTATTGTGATATAAAGCTATGTAAACTAATTAATAGAATATTTGTTAGTTTAAAGTCTATTTATAATTTAAGGCATGTTAGTTACTAAATTTCAATGCATTATATTATATTCTTGGGTATATTATAGTTTTAGTATTGGTTTAGTAAAGACTTATCATAACTATTTTATAGAACAGTAAACAGAATAGAACATCAAACTATAATTTTATAGATAGAAAATAATCTAATCGAGAAAATGTTTAGTTTCTGCCGTTTCCAGAAATGTATCAAGGACTCAAAATTAAAATAAATAAAAAACTGATTTCAGAAAAAAATTGTTTGGGGTTTGAATTAAAATTCAACTTAATTCGGAGAAAAGTCTTTTTTTGTGAGATAAATTTAAAAGTCATATAAAAACATTAATCTGTTTGTCTAAAATTGAAATTATATTTTCAGAAGACTTAATTTTTGTTAGTGTTAATTTATCATAATATTAAACATTATACCTGATTTTTATGGTTTCCCTCCTTCGAAGTGGTAGGAATGTAAATTTTTTTTTTAAACGCATGCGTTGGTCATTCGTTACTTGCGTAAGGAGATCATAATTTCACACCTTCGCTTGGCTTACAAGAGCTTCCGCGTGGCTGTAAATCTTCTCGTAACACAGTAAGCCCTACTTATGTTAAGCCATTCTACTCGTAAATCACAATTATCTTGCTCCACAATGCCATAACCATGTCCTTCCTTACTTTGCTGAGGGCTATCATACTTGCTTCATATTAATTCATCAAGAATTTAAGTGCTATGAAAATACATATAAAAAATAAACAGCTCTAGAACCTAAATTGGATTAGAAACAAAGTTTTACCCAAACTGTTTGCTGGCAAATAAATTAATATATATAATGGTATTTTAAACTATCTCTTGTTTGTAAACTATTTAATGAGCTATACACTACAACTGGAATGATAAAAGCAAAATAAATCTAATACATATATTTATGACTAGAATTTCCCCATGATTTCGCTCTCACTAAACAATTTATCAACACTTTCGACATTTTCAAATGCTAAACAAGAATTAAACTTATTCAAAAGCAGTGTTTTATGTGCGTAATTAGATTCAGGAAAATAACATACACGCACCCCCATACCCACCAATGCGATTTCAAATAAATTGTGACCAAAAAAATATCTAAATAATTTAATCCCAAAATAATTTAACCATACCGAGTAAAGGTTATAAAACAAATTTTTTGAGCAAAAGTAATGTTATTTTATTTTGATAAATCACAGATCATGCATCAAATAGTGACATAAATCCAAACAAATCGGTTTTAAAATCAACCAGGTGACATTTCCTAGTCATAAATTTACACCGCAGTCAATGTGTCGTGGACAACCATAGTCCTACTTTCAACACGACAAAAGGCAAGAGGAGCGAGGTAAGAGATTTATAAGATAAAACAGTGTGTTGGGGTATAAGAGACGGAGCAGGGATTGGTTCCTAAGCTACTTTAAAAACACGTCAAGTCCATTCGAAGAGAATTTGTATCTCAAAAGTAGTGCCTTGTTCTGGTTTCTAACAATCTGTTGGCGAAATATTAACAGTAAGCTATTCCATATTAAAATACAAAATTAATAACTATTAATTAAGAATTGTTTAATAATGTACCACTATTAATTTGTTGAGTTTGATAAACACTTTTAGGTGACCTGGCAGTCTAGGGGTAAGGTGTCAGACTTCTATGCTGGCGGCCGGGGTTTAATCCTCAGTCCCGGCAAAGATTTATCTGATTACCAAACCCTTATTTCACCTCTGACAAGACATCTTGTGAATGTGGGGAATGCCAGGCCTCCACCGTGGTTCGGATTCCACGTTAAACTGTAGGTCCTCCATTTCATCTCACAATCACCCTACCATTACACATTAGCGTAAGTGCGTATAACCCGAACGGGTAGTAAGACGCGGTGCTAATAATAATAATTAACACTTTTATGAATATAAGTTACATGCAGTAGTGATGATATTTTGAATACATTATTTATTGGAGGGACCGGAAGTGAGAATGACAGTTCCCCTCATGTCTATAAGACATATTATTCTCAGTGAAAATTGATAGAGTGCATTATTACGCTCAAATAGTAAAACATATCTTCATTTAACAACATAAATATTGGGATCAGTTTAATAGGTTTTAATTTTATAATAATTATTTCTCAATTTGGTTGTAATATTTTTTTTAAATATGGTAAACTGGTTTCAATGGTCTCGATTCCCCTGCTATCCAAAGTACAGTCCGATTTTCACAAGAAGGGTCTTAAATGACAATTATAAATACTACTAGTTCTACTTTCACGTATGCTCACGTTAAATCATGCTCGCTGCAGCATTAGTTTTTGATAAGATACTACCACCGGTTAGCAGTTAATGGTTTTAATTTTTGCATAATGGTTTTTTTTACTTTATAAAAGGTCCTTATGAAAATGTGTGCTGTAGAATCCAGGTCACCACACCAAGGTGAGAGTCTGCTTCTAAATGCAATATTTACCCATGTTAGGTATTATCCGAGAAGTGGGACAGGCTTTTCAGAGGATTTATGATTATTATTATTACAAATATTATTATTATCATTATTATTAGCACCACGTCTTACTACCCATTAAACGCACTACACTAATGTGTGATGGTAGGTTGATTGTGAGATGAAATGGAGGGCCTACAGTTTACCGTGGGATCCTGAACCACGGTGGAGGCCTGGCATTCCTCACATTCACAAGTTGTGATTAATACACGTCTTGTCAGAGGGGAAGGAAGGGTTTGGTAAGCAAATAAATCTTTGCCGGGACCGAGGATTGAACCCCGGACCCCCAGCACAGAAGTCTACACCCTACCCCTAAACCACCAGGTCACCTCATTTAAAACCACCCTCCCAACATTTATCTCTTAAATTAGGTAAATAAAATCATAGTATCAAACTCAGTCCATTTGTAGAAATGTATGCTCTAAATATGATTATCATTTAATTTTTTTTTAAACTTACCTTAAAATTATTTATTTATTTTAATTAAGGTTTCTAACTTGCACTTCCTGAATCGAATTATTACATCAGACCCGCCTCGGATGAGTAATTTGCTGACGCGCTAGATTCGTGTTGAGCAAGACTGCTATAGACGGGAAGATCTAGGTTCAAATCTCAGTTGGGTGAACTGGGATGGTTTTTCCTAAATGGTTTACCACTCTCCCTGCATGCAAATTTGGGTTCACTTCATATATGTCTAACCTTCCCAATTCCTTACTCACTAGCGTAATTGGTACTTACCCGCCCCAGTGGCGTAGTTGGCTAACGCACTTGTCGTGTTGAGCTCGACTGCTGAGGACGGGGAGATCGAGGTTCGAATCTCGGTCGGGTGAACTGGGGGTGGTTTTTCCTAAATGGTTTTCCACTCTCCACCAATGCAAATGCGGGTTCACTCCCTTTAATTTAACCTTACCATTTCCTAATCCATTAGCGTGATTAGTACTTAAAGCGTATAACCCGCACGGGAAGTAAGACGCGGTGCTAAATAACAAAATATATCACATCAGCACAAGCTGATAAACTTTCTTACCTCTATAAATGACGCAACATTCAGCCTCATGTCTATTAAATCAACAATGTGAAGGAGAAAACCAACATGTCACCAATGATTCATTTTTTTGCCATTCCAGTAATCTAATCGAACTCAAATCTCAATATGCAAAAACGTTATTTAATGAGCTAGACTGACTTTATTTAATATAGAAAGGAAACTCAAGTAAATAGACTGGTTTGTAATCTAAATAATCTATTTTAAATAATATGACGGGGAGAAGTGTCTGGTATACCAAATAGGCAGGACCTGTTTACTTAATTTGTGATTGAGATTGCTGAAGCATTTAGCATCAAATTCTAGCATTTTTTTATAGAATTATATTCAAATTACTTTTAGGTAAAAAAATATTGTTCAAATCGTTTAAAATCAGCATGGATCAATGCGATTTATATGGAGTTCTCCGACACTTCAACTCAGCCGGTAGCTTGTTTGTCTACCGAGCTAAGGATTTCGGGTTCAACTTCCGCCAGGACCAAAAAAAGTATTGGTGAAATATTGGTTTACCCTTTCAAAGTGTTGAATTAACGGCTGGGGGCTGGATTTTGTGTCTGTTCTAAATTTAAGTTGTCTTATAAGTCGTGTGCTGATATAATCAATAGGCTCAGAAACTGTATGGTTGTACTTAGAATTTTAAAAAAATACCCTGAGTTTGCCATAGAAAAGTCCTAAGCGATAATACAGCCCTTCTTATGGTTTCACAACCCAAATTCTAGTCCCAATTTGTGAAACAGTTTCACAATATTATTATTACTATTAGCACCGCGTCTTGCTACCCATTCGGGTTATACGCACTTACGCTAATGTGTAATGGTAGGGTGATTGTGAGATGAAATGAAGGACCTACAGTTTAACGTGGAATCCGAACCACGGTGGAGGCCTGGCATTCCACACATTCACAAGTTGTCTTGTCAGAGGTGAAGGAAGGGTTTGATAATCAGATAAATCTGTGCCGGGACCGAGAATTGAACCCCGGCCGCCAGCACAGAAGTCCGACACCTTACCCCTAGACCGCCAGGTCACCAGTTTCACAATAAATCAAAAGCCTATTTTATATAGTGTTTTTTTTAATCTTTTGGAGTTGATGCGTTTTTGAGTGACAAGAGTGGAGGGAGATCAAGGGCGAGAGGAGTGGAATGTCGTGGCTAAAGTGATGGACGGTGCGCGCGCATGTGTGTGTGTGTGTGTGTGTGTGTGTGTGTGCTGGCACACTGCTGGCGACTGTCATTAGTTACAACACCGATCTGTCTGTCCACTCGTTACTGGGCGGGGGGAAGAATCACCTCTCATCCCACCACCTCCACAACCCCTCACACCCAGCAACGTGTGGTCCATCAATAGCTGATCTATTGGTCAGTACTCACAGCATCCAGGGAGTAGCGACTTTACCCCTATATTCCCTCCACCCGCGTCACTCCACTTCCCCCGACCGCGGCTTAAAAAATAAACTGGGACGACTGTTTAGAGTGTTATACCACCGTTGCGATGGACAAAACAATGGATAGACACTTATTTCCATGTGTGCAACATTAAATATATATATATATATATAGTTTTCTCATATAGATAAGGTATAATAATCGAGGAAGTTTATGACTTTGAAATTTGAATGAATTTTAACATTTCATGTAGCACCAAAATTAAATAAAGTATTACTTACAACTTTTAATGTCTGTTCTTGGAGTTACAGCTTAAACGCTTATATGTATTTGGTTCAAATTGGATATTGAGATGTTATTAGTTCATGCATAAATGCATTTAATCAAATTACGCATAGTTTATCAATTGATGATTTTTGATAATTTTCCAAAACGGCACTGAATAGTTTTGTTAGAAATAAATATCTCAGGAATATTTGATATAAAAATAAATTGTATGCAACTCCGCACGGAATTCCTCATTCCTTTGTTTAAGAACGTAGATGTTAACTCAAAACTCATAATATATGTTAAACGAAATGATATACAGTAGCAAACCCGATTAAAAATTGCGTTATAATTACGTTAAACATTTTTTGACTCCCAGATTTAAATATTGTTGATTATCAGTTGTAGCGTGTCAATCAGGTTGATTGATCACCTACAACGGAAAAATCTAACTATTTATCTATATTCGCGTAATTGGGTGCCACGTTGGGGCTATATGGTGATATTAAAATATAAACTACCTCAAAGTTGTACTCTAATACAAAACGGCGTATTGGCCTACATTCAAAAACACGTGGATTTGTAAAAAATTAATTTACATTTTTATAATTGCGGTTCTAGATATCACAAAACAAGACTAATCTTATTAAAGTTATGAAGATTAGATTATTATTATGAAGAATAATATTTGTGAATATGGGCCCTAATTATTTAAAAGAAAACTACCCAAAACTTACAACTAACCACGTGGCTGTTAAAATAATTTAAATAATATACTTCTATATCATGTCTTCTCGTAAAACAAACTGTGAAAATCAAATAACTAAATTAATACTGATACATTATGATACAGAATATATGTGTATAAAACTCACCCAAGGACAGATGCCGTCAGATCTCATTTACTCATTTCACAAAACAGAATTTCTATAATGGCTGCTCCACGTGGTTCAACTTCGGCTCACGCAGTTGAGAAGAAAAGGACCAAAGTGAAAGACGCACTGTGCCACGGCGCAGCTCGACCATGCGCCTCTGGTGGTCGACTGAAGAAGCTCATTTTTTTTCTAAAACCCCCTTCTCTTTGCCCTATCTTTCGTTCTCCCTTATTTTACCTCTGCTTCGTGATTCATTCTCCGTTATTCCTTTTCATGTTCATATCTGATTTGTCGCTATATAAGAGTAAGCGCCTTGAGCACTTTTATGCACAACACCTTGTATCAGCTCAGGAACTAGGACGAAGCGCTGCCGGCGAGGAAAACACCAAGAAGGACAATGGAGTTTGTGGCGACGGATTCACCGCCCTAGCATCGACGGCGCTGAATCTATCGTCGGGATCAACGAGCTGGACACCAGGACAACTTAACCAGGGTATCAGTATCCAGCCGGGTCGTTTAGCCACAAGCATGAAGTAGGAAGATACTTTATTTATTTAATATGTTGTAAATAGTTTTTGGAAGGCTTTTTAATTTTGCAAGAGAAATGTTTCTCTTTATTAGATTTGTTTCATCTTCAGAACTAGCTAACGCTAGAAGTATTTCACCTGTCTGTCTGATTGACAAGTCAAATGTTAAGGACTCTTAAAGTCAATTGCTGAGTGCATTATTATTTTTGTTCTATTTTGTTAGACCAAGTAGCTTATTCAAAAACTAGCTAACTTCGTTATGCTAGAAGTACCTTGGCTATATTTCGCCTTTAAGTCCGATGGACATGTAAAATTTAAATGACTCATAAAGTCAAATGCTGAGTGCATTATTGTAATTTTGGTCACGGTCCTAACGTCCGTGCCTCTCACTTGGAAAATGTGAATTTTAGTGTGGTAAATGTACACTAAATCGCAAGTTCCTATAAATCTTTAAAAGGTAATATAGTTCATGACACCCTAAACGTCATGTGCATCAGTACTTTGTTATTGATGGTTATCGCCAGGAAGTCTGTTTCTTTCTTCTGCCTTACGCAGTGCAGTTGTAAATCATAGAGGTTTGACTAAGCAGTCAATGTTCATTATAGGTATTAGTTTGGGTGCGCAACCCGTGGAAAGTGACTGTTTGTCATAGTGGGGTCCGCGCAAATTATATTTTGTTTTACCCAGTAAATAAGTTCTCAAATTTGGTGATTGTTCAAAATTAGGTTGATGTACTATTGAATGCATGGTAGTACCTTATAGGGAAAATGTCCTGCCTTAGTACTTTAATGACTTCTGGCCCTTAGCCATCATCCAGCTGGATCCACCAGCCTACTATCCAACTGTATTAGTAACACTAAACCTTGTCGAGTGAGACTGTGTAAATGTTATACTGTAAACTTGTTCTATATTTGCTTTAACTAATTCTTATATTACTCTCCTTTTAGAAATTCCACTGCCTCTTGACTGGTCACTGTGTTGCCCAGGTCACTGCCAGTAATCAAGTAATCACTCAAGGATATTTAACTTGAGAAGAGAATTAATACGCTATCATTTTCTACCTATTTGTTAAACTTGTAAAATGTAACCATTTTCTATGTCTACTAAATAAATCTATTGTGAAATTGAAATGTTAAGTTTTCTAATTTAGTAGTAAAAGTCAGTATATGGTACACATTTTAAAGAATTAAAGTTCTCCCTAAGTATATTTGAACAAAAAGAAAGTATTGAAATTGGGCTAACACGGGTCAATACTTGGTATTAAAATGTCAACTTCCAATTTAAATTCTCGGCATTTTATTAGGGGTCACATATAATGACTATCTAATTTTTATTAAATTCCTCATTTATAAATTTAGACCAATAAAAAAGGTAAATATTTACTATTGAGTCTAAAATGATAGAGATCATTGCTGCACAAACATTTCCGTTAAGAGGTTAAAGAAACAAGAACATAATCTTTTTGAGTAAGTTACTTACTCAATGAAATTAAAGAATTATTGTGCTAAGACTTAAGTAGTATTGCTGTACAACTAAAACTCACAAAATTATATCAATATACTTACCAATATCTCCAAAACTAATGGTTTTACACAAACAGATTTCAAATAAACGTATTATATTTTTAATAGTACTACAATTTCGCAATGATAAGTTATTTGGTATCTTAAAAAGTTGCATATGTAAGAAAATTACCGCTTCTGTAAATTACCCTAAAAGTCATTTTCATAGTAAATTGAAAGTATCCATTGGGTGTATACTCTTAATCAACGCCTAGATATGAATTTTAATCAAAATTGTCAAAACAGATTTTGAGAAAATTAATTTTCTCTTTCACCCTTCAGTAAACTACCCTTAATTTTAGGGTTAGATATCAAATTCCAAAAACCTTCGGGGTAACCCCTCGAAAACCCTAAATACAAAATTTTAGTCTGATTAGTAAAATATTGTAGGCTCTACTCAAAGGTATAGACAGATAGACAGACATATAGAAATTCAAAAACAATTTTTTCGAATTCGTTTGTCTGTACCTTGGAGTTGATATTAAAATATTTTACCAGTTGGGCTAAAACTTTGTATTTAGGGTTTTTACAGGGTGTTGACCTGATGGGTATTTGGAATTGGGTATCCAACCCTAAAGTTAAGGTAAGTTTACTGAAGGGCTAAAGATACCCGAGATTTCGATTGATGTCAAAACTTCATGACATCTCAAACCCTAAAAAGTATTTTTTGGAATACCGTTTGTCAGTGTGCCTGTATAAACCTAAAATTAAGAGTATTTTAATAAAGGTTGAAATTAGAAAAAATATATATATTGATAGAATTTGTATCCAGGCGTTGATTAAGATTATAAACGAAATGTATATTTTCATTTTCTCATAAAAAATAGTTTTATAAAACCTTACAGAAGCGGAAATGTCCTTATCTCCGCAACTATTTAAGATACTAAATAACTTATCATTGCAAAATTGTAGTAATATTAGATATAAAAAACTTTTATTTGAAACATATTTTTTATAAAACCAATAGTTTGGGAGATAATGGCTTATAATTATAGTAATACAATTTTGTGAGTTTAAGGTGTACGGAAATACTAAAGTCTCAACACAATTATATAATTCCATAAAGTAAGTAGATAAGTAAGCCTCTTAAAATGTATATTCCTTTTTCTTTAAGCTTTTAAGGTAAATGTTTGTACAACAATGGTATATCTCTATTATTTTAGACTCAATAGTCAATATTTAAAGCAGAAGGTGGTATTATGAAACCCACAGGTATTATGAAACCCACAGGTATTATGAAACCCTCCATTTCAGACTGATAACAGAGGCGAACTCTAGTGGATTGTGGCTGAACCGCACTAGAGAGGATACCTCCCACTTCAGTTATGCAGCTGCGCTGAGTGAAACAGGATGTTTTTATTCTTCGCAATTCTAAACTTTTGAATGGTAAGTGAATTTAATTATTTCTAAAATATAAATCATGTCGTTGTAGGATCACTGGTGCATGTGTCCCGTTCTAGAGGCCTAGGGGCACATGCTAATCTGTCTGATGTTCACGTTTTTAAAGTTTGGTGTTGACAGAAATTAAGTTAATCCAAGATGGCGATGCGTGAAGTACGCACCTTATTGGTGCTTTTAATATGGAATCCGACTCCTCTGGGGTTCCGTATTACCCACAAATTCAAACCATGCAATAATTTTTGTAAATGTATGTGGTAGATGAATGTAAAAAATAATTAAAATGAAAAAATCAGAAATAGATACCTATCACTATAGACATATAGTTCTAGCTAAGTTCTGAAGTTATTTTGGTTTAAAAACCACTGTTCTGGATAAATAAAAGTGTTCTTTCAAACTGATTTTTTTAAATTGATTTTTTTTTAAGTTTTAGATGACTAGAGCCCAGCTGAACAAGCCAAAGAAAAATCCCAATAGACAAACATGGAGCCAGGAAAAAATTTCAGAGGCAGTAACTATGGTAATGGACAGGAAAATAGGGCTAACGAAAGCTGCTAAAGTTTATGAGGTGCCAAAAACTACTTTGCGAACAATCTCTCTGCAGTGGACACTTGAACAAAGCAATTTGTGAAAAAGACGCTAGGTAAAAAGCCAAATCTTCCTGAGAATATTGAAAAAAGAGCTGTTGGAATACATATTGTTGATGGAGGCCATATTTTATGGACTCACAAGACTAGATTCAAGGAGAATGGCGTTCCATCTAGCTGTGCGTAGCAACATTCCAAACCAGCTAAAAGAGGGGGCTGCAGGAAGTTCTTTGCTAGATCATTTTTTGAGCCACCATAAGCAACAGGTGTCTCTAAGAAGATCCACAGGAATGTCATACGCCCGCGCAGAAGTCTTCACCAAAAAGATGATCATGCAATTTTTTTTACTTCCTAGAATCAGAGTACAAGAAGCACAGATAGGAAGCTGACAGGATCTGAAATGTTGACAAAACGAGGCTCATTGTCGTGCAGTCCAAAGTGCCACAAGTTATTGGGTTGAAAGGGAGGCGACAAATTGGTGCTTTGACTGCGGAAGAACGTGGATCACTAGTAACAATGATTTGTGCTATGAGTGCTGGGGGATCTTTCCTACCTCCAATGATAATTTTTCCTCAGAAAAATATATCCGGCCAATTGATGAGAGTTGCTCCACCAGGTGCCATTGGTAGAGCCCATCCCTCAAGATGGGTTCAGGCTAATTTGTTCACAAAATGGTTTAAACACTTCCTAGCTAAGACAAAACCTACTGCCGCATCACCCGTTTTACTCATTCTAGATGTGCATTATTCCCATACCATGAATATGGATTTAATTGAAATAGCAAGGAAACACCACGTTGCAATCATTTCTTTACCACCTCACACAACACACAAATTACAGCCGCTAAGCATTCATGGGATCACTCAAGACGTACCACAGTGAGGCAATAGGTCAACACACGATTCATGAATAAGAACGTCTCACAACTTATGGCACTGCAGGACTTTTAGGAACTGCTTATCTAGAGTGGTACAATGGTTCATATGCCGTGAATGTCTTCAGAGCCACTGGCGTTTGGCCATTTAATAGACCCGTTTATACAAATGCTGATTTCATGGCTGCTATTGAGAATGCACCAAGGGAAGTCATGATCCCTCAAACACCATGATTATCCTAAATCTCTGTCACCCCACAATGTAAAAGTACTCCAAGCCTTACAATAACAACCCCAACCACCAGTTACCGTCCGGGGAGTTCAGGATATTGTGCCAATTCCTCAGCCAAAAAAGAAAAGATCAAGCAGAGGCAGGAAACCGATCTCTTCTAACTTTATTACAGGCTCTCCTTACAAGACAAATTTAGAAGCATTTATGGCAAAACCTACAGACATAAAACCACCCAAAAGTGCAAAAATTTCGAGCTGTGGCAGGGGACGTGAACTAGAAGCAACATCGACTAATGTGCAAAAAGATAAGCCTTCAACTTTTGGTGTCTAAAGGCCAACAAGAAGCAAAACACCCAAGGCAAAGCAACAATGCATTAGCAGCGGTTCAAGTGATGATGACTAGATTCACATCCCCTCGTCTGTTGACTTTTTTTCGACTTCCTTACGAAGAAACATCCCTTTTTAAAGGTGGAACTGTTTGTCTGTTTTGTAGTGGGTTGTTTGCACATGATAATGGGGAGGTGTGGGTGCAATGCTTAATGTGTGCTATGTGGGTACACAAAGATTGCGCTTATGTCTAAAAGAAGCATTACATTTGTGATTCTTGTAAATAGTTAGCTTCTTCGTTGTACATTACTCTTTTTTATTATTAAAGCATTTTTCAATAAAATAGATTGGAGTAAGTGAGTTTGTGATTGATTAAATTTTTTGTACTTTTCTATTTGTTTTTGGATACATTTAAGCATTTTTTTAAAATCATACATTGGGGTTCCATATTACCATCCAGCTTCCCAAAAACTACTTTCTGACTTTATTACAAAAGCCTTCAAAAACATACTTATGTTTGCTAGCGAAAAATCTAACAAGGAACATTTATTTTAGTAACTATCAGTAATTTAAGCACACAAAAATGTGGGAGTAGTTATGATACCTTGTTTACAATTCACTAAAATGAAAATGGAGTTCTATGATACTATATTCTCCTCTACATTTTTTAATAGTATTAAGTTATAAATGAGGAATTTAATAAAAATACGATAAACATAAGATGCGTAACCTTTAATAAAATATTGAAAGTTTTAACTGGAAGTCGAAGTATTAATACGAAGTACTGACTCTTGTGGATCCAATATCGATCTTTTCTTTTTTGGTCCTAATATACGAATGAGGATTTTAATTTCTTAAAAAGAAAATCAAAATTCAAATCCGAAAGTCAAAAAATGTTTAACGTAATTATAACGGAATTTTTTCTCGAATTTGCCGGCTTATAGTATTTCGTTTCACATATATTACGAGTTTTGAGTAAATATCTCTCTTTGTAAACAATAGAGTGAGAAAGTCCGTGTGGAGCTCCGTATTATTTATTATTATTATTTGTTGGTAAACTAAAAATGAAAGAATCTTAAAAAACCTTTTTAAACTAAGTTTATTATTAGTGTTCAATAATGAATATCCAATCATTATTTCTTAGGGTTTGTTTAAGAAAACTTGCTAAGGGATGGTTTAATTAGTATTTATTTTTTATTTTTATCATCAATAATTTTAGAATACATAATCTAGTAGGTCTGATAAAAAAAATTGTTCTAACATGTATTTATATTTAAATTAGTTCTATTTAGATCATAGCACCAACAAAATAGTAGAAAATAGGTGTCAAAAGAGTCGTACTGGCTTAAGTTTTCAGTCCTGTACAGTAGTTTAGATAAAGGGGGAGTTATTTCGAAAAATTAATTTCCCATCCACCCCACATACAAGTTTGGGTGAATTCTCATTTAATTTCACCTCCATCAGTTTTTACACTTAGATATGTTATATTGAGTTCTTAAAATATAGTATTGATACTATAGTAGTCCCATGTATAAATAATACGGCACCAGTGGCTGCATGCACAGTACATTGTACAAATATATCAGTCTCGTCTAGTCTAGTTTGATGATGAAGGATAGTTGGAGCTCGCATAACAGCTGGTCTAATCGATAGGTTTTTTTTTTCTAAATGTTTTTTCCAGTCTACCTACATATAAATGGGGGCGCATTTCCTCTAAAGTATACTATATTTATTCTTACCCTAGTAATGTAAATATACTGATATCCCGGGCTAGTAGTAAGACGTGTAGCTCAGCGTAAAAAAAAAGTTTTGATGTGCTAGTCTTAGAAGATTTGTAAATCGTGTGTTGATAGTGTATGTTTATTTGCCATCCTACTATACGTTTCTGTTTTTTGTCTAATTTGTAAAATATTGTAAGATTTATTATTTATTTGGGGTGAATTAAAATGTGTTTCAAAGCTCATCCGTGGCATCAGCATGTTAGTTTGTCATTTATAACAAATATAATATATTATAATTTATGTCCATTTACAATAGTATGACGGGAAGATAGTCTAATATTGTTTTCAATAATTATTAAAATAGCGAATTTTGTCAAATGGAAGAACACTAACACATTTTTCCTTCTATGAAGTTTGTTGACTCTTTATTTATTTTCGTGGTCGTACATAATTTCTCAAGACATCAGCTGGATTTGTGACAAGTGAATATCACGTCTCGTTAAGAAGTAAGAAAAGAAACAAATTTCTACTCTAGCACGCGTTTCAATCCTGACAAATGGAAGTAAGCATTCTTTAGATTTGTGATTAGTAAAGGACGTTTAATTTAGGCTTTGTATGTAAAAACAATGAAATTTTAATTATAATAGCCCACAAACATTTCAATAACTGTACGTTTTTTAACTGTGGTTTAAATTAATACAATGATTCATTCAGTAATCCATTTTATTTAAATTGTTCAAATTTATATTGCATGTATTTTTCTCAAACTCTTGTAGGTATTTTGAGCACGCCAGTGTTGTAGGAAGGGTATTGACATTAGTATTAACATAACAGAGTCGAGAAGGAGTTCCTGAGTACATACAGTGGTCTCGAGTCTTAGGTGTCGTGATGTCACTGATTGAGCTAAAGTTTTTTTCTCCTAAGTGTAATTCCTAGGAGTAGCGCCCATAAAATATAATCTATACCCTACACACAACTCTTACTATATATGTATATGTATATATATATCTATACATATATATATGTATATATTAAGAGTTGTATATTCCAATAAAATTTCGCAAAAATGACGACTCTTAAACGACTCTTAAATTTATCCATATATATACGGATAAGTTTAAGAGTCGTCATTTTTGCAAAATTTTATTGGAATATATGAATATCTATAAGATCCACGTTTACTAAGTGTTTGTGTAGTGGTCTTCACTACTAACCTTCCCCAAAAGGTCACTGTTTGGCTTAGTTCTAATACCATGGGTGATGCACTATCAAGGAATACAGACAGATACATCAGTTATTCACTCTATTGATTAATTGATGAGCCAGCAACCCGAAGGTTGGCTTAATGCACTTACTATACATCTGGGTCTGGGCATGCACTCAGCCCTCCAGCTGCTTAGTGCTACCCCCACAATCTGGTATAAAGCACACACTTAACTTTATAAGGAAGTTCGGAAAGTGCGATAGTTTTTCTTTGCTATCCGCACTGAAGCACGTGAGCGAAAAATAGCCTTAACATTTTGCCAGGAAAGGTGGTTTTACTTGCCACATTCAACATGGGACCGATAGTTTTACTTCTCCTTCAAAGGAAGTTGTGTAGGCTACATGGAATAATGGCAAGCACTTTCTGTGATGTAGGATCGTTATTGATGAACCTGAGAACGTATTCCTATCTATAAATGGACTGGTTAGTTGTTTACTATTAATTGGGGTATGTTCTGCTCCTGTGATTCAAGATGTCAAGGCGGTGACCTGGCGGTCAAGGGGTAAGGTGTCAGACTTCTATGCTGGCGGCCGGGGTTCAATCCTCGGTCCCGGCAAAGATTTATCTGATTACCAAACCCTTCCTTCACCTCTGGCAGGACATCTTGTGAATGTGGGGAATGCCAGGCCTCCACCGTGGTTCGGATTCCACGTTAAACTGTAGGTCCTCCATTTCATCTCACAATCACCCTACCATTACACATTAGCGTAAGCGCGTATAACCCGAATGGCTAGTAAGACGCGGTGCTAATAATAATAATAATAATAATAATAATAATAATAATAATAATAAGATGTCAAGGTGTGTAGTGCCATGCACTTAACTCTTATACAACCTGTTGTACACGCATGCTTGAACAGCTTTGCTCTCCTGGTGCTGAACATCGAAACGTTTAACACAATTTAATGGTATTAGCATAGTTTTACAGATGTAAATATATAGTGATTTTGTATTATTTTAGGTTCAAACAAACTATATGTGCAGTTTGGGCTATGAATTTTTGAACATTCTGTATTAATAGCGTTGTAACTATTTTTTTTAAATAAATTGAATTGTTAATGTAGCAATACAAACTTCATATGACAGTTAAATAGTTGGGGTTTAGACAGCTCCTTCCCTACACCTACCCTTCCTAAGCCACCCTAGTCAAACTAATAGATTAACTCGACAGTCGTAGCGAGCCGACCACCGATGTCGGTGCACCGCTGACGTCCATCAACATCTGATCAATTATTTCTCCATTTCCAATATCAAGGGAATTCAAAGTTTCCAATACAAGCCACAAACATAGCTCTGTGGTGCAATATAAACTTGGTTGGGGGACCCTAACCCCTCAACGGTAACGCTGTTTGGTCTCGACGATCATTTCATACACGGGCTAATAATTGATTGTCAATACATACCGCAGTAGCTTAAATTAAGAAAACAACGCTACCAGCTGCTTCAATTAGTATTTGCGATGCGTAAACCTCAACGCTGTAATAACCGTGTCCCTTTGTTTATTGGCGGTGTTCAGAGGTATTTGGTGGTAACATGGTTAACGTCAGTCAGGAAGTTTCGCGCTCAAACCTTCATAGGCAGCTCACTTCATTCAATCGGTCGGAATAAAATGCATTACGCTTAAAATATGAACCATATATTAAAATAAGCAGTAATAATATATTTGAATGTGTCTGACTCACTACCGGTTCTGGTTAAACGCCACATATATCATAAGTACTCTAATGGGAGTAGGGATAGTGAAGGAAGCATTTTACAGGTAGTCTAGACACATTTACGTGGACTGAGGCTGGGAAAACATATAGGGAAAACCAGCATAAGTAGACTCAACTAAGATTCGAGCCCAGATCTTCCCGTATCAGGAAGTGGATCTAACACGAAAGTGACGCCCAAAATTATTCGGCCACTGAAGTGGTAGTTATAACATTAGGACTAGAGCTAAGAATTAGTGAGCGTTGAAGGTACACTATCAAAACTCTCTTAATTAGGATCAGTTATAGAAATAGCTATAACAATATTATAGGCTATTTATTATAAGGAAGCTTATTTAAATTTATGGTACAGAAATCCACACGGATTTTCTCACGACATTCTTTAAAAATTGAGATATTCACTCAATTCTCGTAATATATGTGAAACAAAATAATATACACTAGCAAACCCAAGCATAAATTGCATTATATTTAGGTTAAACATTTTTAAAGAACTAAAGTCCTCACCAGTATATTTGTACGGAACCTCGCACCGACTTTCTCTCTCTACATTATTTAAAAATGGGAATATTTAACCAAAATTCGTAATATATGTGGAACCAAATAATAATATACTATCAAACCCTCACACATATTACGCTTGACTTAAGTAGAACAGTTTTTACTCCAAGTTTTATAATTTATAATTAAAGAATTATAGTCCTCATTTTTATATTAGGTCTAATAAAAAAGATCGATATTGGGTTTACAAGGGTCAAAACTTCTTATTAAATTTGTCAATATTTTAATAGAGATTGTACATATAATGGTTATCACATTGCTACTAAACTCCTAATTAATAAATTTTGAACAATATAATAGGTAAATATTGAATTTAAAATAATAGAAATAGATAGTTTCTGTATAAACATTTCCCCTATGAGGTTAAAGGAAAAATACATTAATTTATTTAAAGATTTATATGCTTACTCTATGACATTAGAAAATTATTGCGTTAAATTTAAATAATATATCTTTACAATTTAAGATCACAAAATGGTATTAATATATATTTGCCGATATCTCATAAATTATTGGCTTTTTGGGAATATACTCGCTTCGCTCGTTGGGGGCTCCACACCCAAGCCCTCAGTGAGTTTTCTCTGCAAGTTGATGTAAACTAATGTAATTCCATAGCCGTTTTTTGATAGGTCTTAACGTTTAGCAACAAGAGACCTCCAAAGAAAGGTCCACACCAACTTTAAAGTTGCTCCGTAATTTTGAATCATTTCTGGGGGTTATAAATTTAATTTTTTAACTTTTTGGAATTTTCCCGTCGGTTACAGGCTAGAGCTATAAGTTTGCCAAAATTTAAGTTTCTAGCTATCTGGAAGTAGGTAAACATTAATGTCAGTGGATTTATATTAGTATAATTTCATATAAAAGTTTTTAATTTTTAATAGGACTACAATTTTACATTGATAAGTTTTTTAGTATCTCAAGTAGTAACAGATATATGGAAAATTTAATATTGTAAACTACCCTAAAAGTCATTTTCATGAGTAAATGAAAATAGCCATTTGTTTATAATCTTAATCAAAGCCTGGGTCCGAATTTTAATCAAAATCGGTTCCGCTAATTTTGAGTAAATTCTATTTATTCCCCTCTACAGACTTTAGTAAACTGCTCTTAATTTTAGATTCGGATAGACACACAGACAGACGGAATTTCAAAAACACATTTATAAATATATATATTTATATTTATATATATTTGGATATAGATCGAAAAATATGGTTTTAAAAATATATTTTTCAAGTAAAAGATGTTTATTATAAATAGATCTACATGTATCTAATCTAACTTCATATCTCAAAAAATCACGGAGAAGTAATTCAAAATTTGAATTTACGCATCAGACCAGAACCCTTGAAGTCCTTCTGACCTAAAATTTAGAGTGGTAATTTGCTTTGTTATATTTATCAAAGTATAAAAATGAAATTTAATAAAAATCGTTGGACCCGATTTTGATTAAATCAATTTTTTGTCTTTCCGCCTTTAAGGAACCCTAAGTTTTATGGTTGGATATCCAATTTCAAAAATCCCTCTGTGCTATCCTATAAAAGCCCTAGATACCTAGTTTTAGCCCAATCGGTAAAATAGTTTAGGATCAAGCTCAATGTAGAGATTGACAGACAGATGGATAGACAAACAGACGGCATTACGAGACCAATTTTTTCAAATTTTGGGATCATGAAACGTCGACATTCATCAAAACCTCGAGTTCGATTTTTTTTGTATCTCATAACAGTTTTTCTACTTGTAATGTAGTGATCAAGTAAAAATATGAATACTGGGTCCCAAGGGTCAACACTTTGTATTAAAGTGTCTATTTTCGGTCAAAACATTTTGACATTTTACTAAGGGTTGCACATATAATAGTTATCGGATTGATATTAAACTCCACATTTATAATTTTTGACCAATAAAATAGGTAAATATTGACTATCGAGGGTAGAATGATATACATAGATCATTATGTACAAACATTTCCCCTAAAAGGTTAAAGGAAAGATACACTTTTTGTGAGACTTATTTCTTACTCGATGACATTAGAGAATTATTACGTTAAAACATTGAGTGGTTTCTCTTTGCAACTAAAGCTCATACTATCATATATTAGAGACTATCGGTTTTATAAGAATAGATTTTATTTAAAAGTTTTCTATTTTTAGTAGTACTACAATTTTGCAATGATACGTTATTAAGTATTTCAAATATTTTCATAGGTATGGAAATTTCCGCTTCTGTAAAGTATCCTAAAAGTAATTTTCTTGGAAAAAAGAAAATAGCAATTTTATGTATCATCTTAATCAACACTTGGATACGGATTTTAATCAAAATCGTTAGAAGCGATTTTTATCTTTTCGTTTACCCCCTAAACTACTCTTAATTTTAGGGTTAAACAGACACACAGGCAGATGGTACCACAAAAAAACACTTTTTAGGGTTCAGGTGGTCATGAATCGTCGACATCCATCAACATTTCAGTTGTTTTTGTTACAGTCGCAGTACTTTAACTTTAGTGTTTGAAAATTTAATATATATATATATACATGCTTATAGCTTGAAAGTTATTGGCTTGGTTAAAATATGTTTTTAAAAAAAGATTTGTAAATTAAATAGACCTAAATATTTGCAATTATAAGTAATTTCATATCTCAAAGAGGTACGAAGATATTATATAAAATAAGAATTTACGGATCAGACCAGAACCCTTAAAGACATTTTTCCGAACCAATAAGAGTAGCCATTTTGTTTAAAATAGTGATCAATGCTTGAAAATGAAATTTAATCAAAATCGTTAAAGCCAATTTTGAGAAAATCGATTTATTCTCTTTTTGGCTTTCAATAAACTACTCTTTTTTTAAATTCCTCGCGGCAACCCTATTAAAACCATAGTTAAGAAGCCTTAGCCTGTTTGGTAAAATAATTTAGACTCTAGTCTGAGGTACAGACAGGCAGACGGACAGACAGATAGAGAGACAGACATACGGATATTCAAAAACAACTTTTTTGGATTTAAAGGGTCATGAAACTTCGAAATTCATCAAAATTTTGAGTTCAATTTTTTTTATGATCCCAATACTTTCTCTACCTGTAGGATAGCGAGAAAGTAAAAAGAAATATATAATATTTATGTTCAATTTAATTTTCCTTTCGAATGATTAGGCATAATTTCTTAATTTTATATTATAACCGTGTCTTACTATCCATTCGGGTTATACACTTTTCTCGGATTAAACAATTAAACTAAACAATGAACTTTTATTTAAGAACCCGCCTCGGTGGCGTAGTTGGCTAACGCGCTTGTCGTGTTGAGCTCGACGGCTGAGGATGGGGAGATCGAGGTCGGGTTAACTGGAGTTGGTTTTTCCTAAATGGTTTTCCACTTTCTCTCCACGCAAATGCGGGCTCACTTCCTCTATTTCAACCTTCCCAATTCCTAATCCATTAGGGTAATTAGTACTTAAAGCGTATAACCCGAACAGGTAGTAAGGCGCGGTGCTAAATATTATTATTTATTTAAGAAATTTTCAAATGTTTTAAACGCTTTTAATTTCATGGTTTTGCCCTTGTGAAATATTAAACCAGCACTATATATATTTTACTAATATGTGTGTGTGTTTGTGTGTCCTTCCGCAACCTCCATAATCCCCTAGAAATGACGTATAAAGCTGAAACTTCGCACACTCATAGTATAGACTACGGGGCAGAAATTAAAGTGATGGATATTTATTTTTGTGATTGTTTTTTTTAGCGATCTTATTTAGTAAGCCTAATTACTAGTTCCTTTGTCCTCCGACCAGTCTAAAAATTCTCGAAGGCTAAGCAACCACGTGGCCCCTAACCCCAAAAGGCTACAGGAATAATTGTCAAACAAAAACAATTGTGGAGGGACCTCAAACTGGGGGGCTTGCACGAAAAAAAGGAACCCTATAACACCTAAGAAACTGAGATTTTTCATATAGGTATCCCTAACTCAAATCTATGTGTATAGTTTAATAATATGTGTGTGTCTTTTCAAACAATCCAAAAGGTCAAATGACCTAGGAATATAAAATTTTCACACTTATAATATATACCATGGGACAGAACCTAACAAAGCTGGATTTTTAATTATTTGTTTTCATATTTTGTTGCTCTTTTTTAGTTCATGCTAAAATTATAATTTTCATACTAGTTATTTAAGTTTAACTATAGTTTATCTAACAGGATTATTTATAATAAATTTTCTAGTTTTACACATTGTTTGATATATTTAAGTAGGCTTACATAATTCTTTAGATACATCAATATTTTATTCATGGACTTTAACCAATTAAATAAATTTATTAAGATGACAATTTCTACAAATATCCGAGAAAAAAAAATTAATTCAACACCCTCCTTCTGTCAACAACATCTTACTGCCTTGAAAAAAATTAATTTCTAATATTCATTCATATTTGTATTGAATGTTATTTGATTTAATTTATTTTTAAGGTATTTAAAGTGGATTTCCTGAATTGACAAACTATATCAACATACGACTTTTAGTCTAACTTAAACCTAGTTCAGACACAACACCCGGCCCCTGTTCGTTAATTCATCATTGTGATAGAGGAAACTCTCATTTAACCAATTATTTATTCTTTGGCCATTCCAGGAATTTAACCCGGGACTCTTATCTCAGTATATTTACATGTTACCGATTGAGCTATGGTGTAGGACTATTGAAGGTCAAAGTACTTTTTATTTAGCGAGAAATCTAGCAGTCTTAACTTGATTATTACATCATGCCCCTAATTCATTAGCACCCCTATGATATAATCAAGCCAGGTAAGATTGTACACCTCATGGTAAGGGGAGGGTATAATTGGAGTAGCCTATGTATTTTACAATTTGGTTATAATAATTCATCCTACTTTTTGTGGTAAGCTATGTATACTATTGTAATGGATCTCAAAGCATAAATAATATGATGATTATTAAATAAGCATACTAACATTGCTAAGTTTATATATTTTACGGTCTCTAATTATATCATTTTTAGCTCTTCTAGTTTGCGTCAGCCATGTACAGGAAAGTTGGTCAAATAGGACAATTGATTCTATAGACTTGGTATGTATATTTGAAGATATGTATAGTAATCAATTTTGATCAAATACGTTTGTTTTTAAGTTAAGAAGTACGCATATCGTAGATTGGAGCGAACCAGTTTTCACAACTTTTAATCACTTCTTAGCTACCTTAAACAGCATTTAAAAAATAACAACTTCTGATATTTTTAATATTCTCAATTTATTGATTTTATAATAATTGGAAAATATATTAACAAATATGCGAACATACAATTTTTGTAAACATATTTATTATTAAATGTAATGCCATGTCAATTTTGTCTCTAGGTATGTGGCATCTATTTTATTCATAACACTCATAACCAAAATTTAATTTCCTGACATCATAGTAAAATACTAAATAAAAATGTGCATAATAAAAGTTAACAGTAAATATAAATATATTTTATATCTTTATTTTAAATTCAAATAAATATTTTAACTATTAAAATCTCATAAAAACATTGTTTTAAACCAGGATTCAGAGAAACATAATTTTGGTTGCAAATATTTCATTGTCAACTACCCACGATTTAACCTTCCCTGGTCAGAACATCTGAAGCCATAATTTGACCCACAATTTGATCATTAATGTGATTACATACATTTCCGTTCATGTTTTAGGACTTAGCACAGACCATCAATAATATACCCTAGTGGGTGGATTCTCCACGCTCTCGACGTAAACTCGATTTCAGGTTTATGAGATAAACAGATCAGGTTTAGCATCATGTGAGCTGCTAATGCATAGTAAATGGATGAGGTGACGTAGAAACAAAGCTATCATCCCTCTAATCGATCAAAAACAAATCAAGAAAATAGCAATTTTTATGAAGTGTGAACCAGTAAGATATATTACTAAAAATTGTATTTTTCATGTTCAGCGATGATTTTTACATGTAACAATTTATAATAAAGTCCCATTTATACAGGTAGGAACATTTATTTATAGATTGATATAAGAGTAACACACAGAATGTTCATAAATGCACACAAGCCATACGATCTGTAACTTATAATTTTTACAGATAAAAAGGATACCTATAAAATAACCCTAATGATATAAAAAAGTCATATCAATTTTGAGCATAAAATATATAAATATATATTTAAACTTCCTTAATACTAGAATAATACTAAGTTAAGTATGTTATTACAGCATAAAAACACGTGTCTACAAATCACAAAGAACAGTTGTATTGAACTTTTTCGTTATCTTAACACATATAATGAATACATAATTAATATAATATAAAACTAAGATAATAATTAATATGAAAAATAAATCTGATTTATTTGATTTACTTATTTCCCTTTAGTTTCATTATCCGATAATATGACATGTATATAGTTACAAAACAAATAAGGGAATATAGAAAATAATATTACAAATATTACTCTTTCTATTATGTCTTGCGTCGCACAATTAATGAGATTTATTATTATACATCCTTATAATACACATTTAATATAAACTAGTTTTAAAAATAATTTCAAATATACTGAATATGAAGATAAATACTTATTTATACAATGACATGTTATTTTAAATAAACTAATGCCAAAAGGGTTGAAGATATTTTTACTCCTGGTTGACAATGGGGAAAGGATTTGACATGTTTCGAATCCTGAAAGTGTCAGCTGAGGGTGGGTTTCTAATCCTCTCCTAAAAAGAATGTTAGTTATTATTATTATTATTATTATTTAACACCAAGTCTTATTACCCGTTTGGGTAATACGCTTATGCACTAAACACGCTGATGGATTAGGAATTGGGAAGGTTGAATTAGAGAAGGTGAACCCGCATTTGCGTGGAGGGAGAGTGGAAAACCATTTAGGAACCCCCCCCCCAGTTCACCCGGCCGAGACTCTAACCTCGATCGCCCCGTCCTCAGCAGTCGAGCTCAATACGACAAGCGCGTTAGCCAACTACGCCACCGAGGCGGGTAAGAAGGTTAGTGAATCTAATGAACATGCACTTTGTCATGCATCTTTAACCTAGTGTAAGACAAAGCCATCCCAAACACTTATAAAATAAACAGCATTTAAAGTATATAATTTATTTTATTAATTCTATGATGTGAAAAAAATAAGTTAATATCAATATAATGTGTCTGTAATTTGAACCTGTTGAATATTATAATATGTAGGCTATTAACAACTCAGTATGATTTGGTAGGGTTTATAAGAGTATTAAATAGAATATATGTACCGTGATTCATATGCAGAAATAATTGATAACTACTTTGGTATAAAAGCTATACCCACTACCGTTCTAAATCAACTTTATTTTAATGTGTTAATTTCGCCTGTGAACTTGACTGCCATGCTTATCTCTGACCCGTAAGGTCAGCAATTGAGTTCGAACCCGACCGTGTGTAGCTGTAACTAGGAAGTACACTTTAATAACAATTTTATTAGCAATTGTGATTGTTTTTTTTATATATGATACATGTATACATTATCGACTGTAAAAATCTATTGTACAGTCTGTATTTTAAAAAATCACTCTTTTCATCCTGCCACATGGGTGTAAACCACAGCTCTGAAATTATAGCATACAAATACTAATATGTAACAGTGGGTAATGATTACAAATATATTTATATAAATATCTTTATTGTATTGACTATTTTGAATGCATCTCTTTAATATATTCAATGATAAAATTGTAAGTACAAGTAGGGGGCCCGAATTTCACCCACGCGCATAATTTAGTCCTCTTCGGTTTCTCAGTTATACCAATAGGAACGTTATCGGTGCCAGGGAAAGGCAGAGACATTTCTGAACGTTGACTGACCCAATAAGCTTCGGTTTTTGTTTTACGAATATTCTTGGTAAGGTTATTTCTTGCAATGTCATTATTAGTAGTCCTTTACGCCTAGTGTAAGCGTAGTTTTTATATTTTATGCATGTCATTGGCTTGGGTACGTTGTCAATAGAAAGGTTTTTGAGCTGTTTGCCAAAATATCCCTTGTTGAAAAGGTCGAAGTCACCATGATAGTTTCGGTGACCTGGTGGTCTAGGGGTAAGGAGCTAGACTTCTGTGTTGGTGGCCGGGGTTCAATCCTCGGTTCCGGCATAGATTTATCTGATTACCAAACCCTTCCTTCACTTCTGATAAGACATCTTGTGAATGTGGGGAATGCCAGGCCTCCATCGTGGTTCGGATTCCACGTTGAACTGTAGGTCCTCCATTTAATCTCACAATCACCCTACCATAACACATTAGCGTAAGTGCGTATAACCCGAAAGGGTAGTAAGACGCGGTGCTAATAATAATAATACCATGTTAGTCTGAGTTTTGTTCTTAATTTTGTCTCCTATATGAAATTAGGAAATCATATCTTCAGTGTTTGTTTTGTTTTTCAGAAGGGATGCCAGAAAAGTGGGGTAAATATTCAATGAAAATAACGATTGATACAACAATGCACAATAAGAAGTTAAATAAATAAACCAGAAAGCTGTAGAGTGTTCTTAGGGGAAATATAAAATATTATGTTTAAAAAGAAGGCTTGAGTGTAGATGAGTTAGTTGAAAAGCGAATAGAACTAAAACAAGTTCTGACACCAGATTGACTGGATTTATTGGTTGGGAATATTATTGAAATGGAGAATATTTTATATAGCCTCACATTGAAAGATTTACGGTGCAAATTAAAACATTATCGGAGAAGTCCTTGAAATATTTTCAATATATTTTGCTGACTAAAAAAACATTAAAATAATATCCTGTTGTTTTAATTTTAGACAGACATTATTCGCACACACCCAACATCAACGTAATGGATGCTGGACGTGGAAATTTTGTTTCAATTTTGTATTTGCCCCCGATTCCCTATTCAACAGCGAAAGCGCAACCATTTTATGTTTTATTTATGTTAACTTTCAAGTGTTTTTATGCTCAAGTAATTAAAATTTAGTTGCGTAACCATCCTGGTCGTATAGTTAGAAATATCCAGTTAGCTGGACTAATCATTGAAGCGGATGAGGTACTGCAGACATGAAAACTTCTTTCAATGGATTTCAAAAAACAGTGATCATTCCTTTAAATCCAAATGTGTTTGGCACTGAGGATTTTCTTAGGCATTCTCAGTCCCTAACCAATCATCAAAAATCAATATTGTGACCCATTACCTGTCCTGCTGACCAACCGTCTACAAACAAGCAGTCCACAGTTAGTCCTAAAGACATCATACAAGTTCCAGTGATCCAGCCATCAACATCTGTTCTAAGAGGTCCAGTAACCGTTGTTACATCCTCTCCACACAAAAGAAAACTTGAAGAGGCCTCTGCAAAGAAAAAGGCTCCATACAAGAAAAAACTTTTGCTGCCCAAACGTGAAACCATCCTCCAGAAATACCAAAGCAGAAACGACAATGAGGACAGTCAATATGATGACTCAACTGAAGAAAGAAAAAAATAAGGAGGATGATGGATGATGTTGAGTGTATAATCTGTGGGAAAATTAATCCGCAAATAGACATGGTGAAATATTGATCTACTACATAAAATGTGTCACGTGATTTGAAAAAACATACTCCGGCTCCAAAAACAATGTTAAATTTAGTTGTATTAATTGCGTGGAATGCTAAACGCTCATCTTATAAAATAATGCTCAGTTTTTTGGGTTTTTTTTTCAAATAAACTTAATATTATTTCTAAGCTTTGTATACCTTTTTTGGTATTGCCAAAAGTATATATTTTTGAAATAAATTTCGTATGCACTAACTATTGATTATTCAGGTGATGTGGCTTGGTTTCCAGGTAAAGGGATGATTAAAGGAGTTTATGTCAAATTTTGGAGCTCTTACTTATATTAATACGGTCCTCAAGTACGAAAATTGACTAGGGGTCGAGATTTGGACTCCCTACCTATTCTAGTTATTCACATTCTTGTAGATCAGTGGTTAGAATGGCCTCTTCAATGGTCACATGATCTACCCTCACAATATACAGGATGGATTATTTTATGATACCGGATACCAAATACCGGAATGTTGTACTGAGGGTAATTTTAGTAAATAGTTTCTCACCCGCACAAATATGGGTGCATTTCGTCTAAATTACCTTTCATTTCCGTACTGTTTAGTGTGCATAATATTCAGATTTCTTGAACGGGCAAAAAGCCCGTATGTAAAAAACACGAAAGTCTATGATTACCTATTTTAATTTATGGTAGCTTTAATGGAGCTATAAACAATTTTAAAAAATGTTCTTCTCACAAATGGACTTTAGTAAAATATTCTAGAAAATACAAATATATTTTTCACGGTCTATATTGATGACATTCTACCGTACTTATATGTGTTACTTCTTTGTATAATATATATCAAAAAAGTTTTATGCAACTCACAAGACTTGATGTATGAATAAATGTAAGTAGATCTAGCAACTTTAAATCGGTTTCAACTATGTCCATTCCTAAGAAACTTGGGGTATTTAAAGTAAATGGATCATTCTTTAAATTCAACTAGTAGCTATCTAGACGTTACCTCCCCATGCCTATTTAATTTGAAGCCATTAGTATGATAAATATAATCAGTGTGTATAGAAAGTTAGCGTTAAATACTGTAAAAAATCGACTTGAGCGTATCTCTGTTTTGGTCGTATCTATAATCACTGATTTAGCCCTAATAACGATTTTAGTCTGGCGCTGTAAAATAAGCCATGGGTGTTCTCGTTTATAGGCCAATCCGAACATTGCACTGGATAGACGCCAAACATTACACACACACATACATATACACACCCCTTTTAAACATACACTCCCTCCTATCCTTCCCTCTCAAACCCCCTTACCACCCTAGATCACATCACTTTTTGTTGTAGTTTATCTGGGATTTATTACGTACAGCTCGATAAAGATTACATTTAAAACATGGCAAATGTCCGTCATTCCAGGCGCTTTGCCAATGCGAGCTTAAATTTAATACTTGAAGTCAGTGGTGTGTGTGTGTGTGTGTGCTTATTTTAGGATCAAGTACGCACATACAGTACGTATAGAGTGAGCAGTATTTAATAAATTGTAATCCACTATCCTAATTTACTTCAACGCCACTCGTTTATGAAATAAATAAACGTCATTCATAGAAAACGTAAATACAAGAATTTATGAAATTTGTTTCCAAATAAAAACAAAATCACCCAATATGTTTGAAATAATAAAAATATAAATTGCTATTCATTTTAATGGAATTAGATACTTAATTTTGTTGCGTGTACCAAAGGAGAGTAGCGAGGAATATTGCGCATATATTGGCTAACTCATACATTGAAAAATCAAAAGATTAAATTAGTTGATTGCTTTTTACAAAATACAAAAATATCATTATTTTTTTTAATAATGGGAAAAAGTAGATTATAAAGTTAAGTCGAGCAAATTATACTAAATTCAATAAACCAATCCACGTATAGACCTAGAATAAACTCATCGATTTGTTTTGAAAAGCTCCCAATTATGCAAAAAAAAACATATATATATATATATATATATATATATATATACATATAGAGACAGTTTTTTGCATGATCATTTTAGATCTGGTTTTCAGGAGTAATTAACTTTTGAAAAACAATTAAAATAATTTTAATTAGTCTTTAATTCATTCAATTTTAATACATGAATAAATCGTTACTCACATCGATGGTATGCACGTGGACTAAGTGTCATTTACATTTAAATTTTGTTTGATGATGATGGTGAGCTCTCAACTTAAAGTTCATTTGAGGGTAATGAGGGAAGTATTTCCTAAATTATTTTTTGCTCTTTTTTTCTACATATGCAGGTACATTTCCAAAAAGTTCTATCATCCTCATCCCTATCTAATAGAGTACTTAAAGTGGCTCTAGCCAGAACTGGTAACAAACAAGACGCGGTAGAATGAAAGATTAAGGAAACAGGTGACCTGGCGGTCTAGAGGTAAGGTGTCAAACTTCTGTGCTAGCGGCCGGGGTTCAATCCTCGGTCCCGGCACAGATTTATCTGATTACCAAACCCTTCCTTCACCTCTGACAATACATCTTGTGAATGTGAGGAATGCCGGGCCTCCACCGTGGTTCGGATTTCACGTTAAACTGTAGGTCCTTCAATTCATCTCACAATCACCCTACCATTACACATTAGCGTAAGTGCGTATAACCAGAACGGGTAGTAAGACGTGGTGCTAATAATAATAATAATAATAATAATAATAATAATAATAATAATAATAATAATAAGGAAACACATACAAACATATTATTAAAAGTAAGTTGATGCCTTTCACATCTATTATAGCTTTAACTATTTTTTTACATTCATTACTGTTTACATCGTATGGCCTGGGTCAGTTTTTTATTCAAGACATATATTTTCCCACTGCCAGCTTTCTAGGATTGTCGTAGCTTCGTATGCCTTATAATCTAACTTAAAACTAGAATAAGCACAACATTCAGCACTGTGAAAGGGTAAACCCACATTTCACCAACGAAAAAATTGTTTTGCCATGCTGGGAGTCGAATCCAGGACCCTTAGTTCAGTAGACAGACATGCTACTGACTGGGTTAAGGTGTAGAATTCTTTCTTAATTGTATAATCTTAAATTTCTCCTTTACAACAAATCATGAATATTATTAAATTTTAACCAAAAAGTTAGATATTATAATACTTCTTAAGGTGGAATGGAAGGGGACGTGAGAAAAGGACAGTGTTTTTGGAGATTTTATGTCAAACAAAAAATTGTTTGCCAAAATAAATGAAATATTGCTTCAGTAAGACCACAGAATTTAATTTTCTTCACATTTTTATATCAAAAGTTCCTGAATATTTGTCAAGAGTATGGTGTATTTATCTAACAAACTTTATAAACGAAGAGAAAAAGTTGTCGCTAAGTTCTAGAACCTCCTTGACAGATATCTAAGAAATTTTGAGATCACCATGTGAAAAAAAATTCTATGATTGTGTCAAAAAATTTATTTGCAATAAAAACTGCAAAAACACTGTCTTTATCTCGTGTCCCTTCCATTCTACCTTAAATAACTTGGGGGGATCTCCGTACATCTGCAACGTGCCCCAATACTCTGGTACAAGGCTCCTTCAAGGGGGTGATGCAAGGATTACAATGGAAGATCAGAGTTTTTGACTTTTTTTTTAAATATAATTTTTTTTTGGAATAAATAAATCAAATATATCTTTCATGTCAACTTTGAATTTAATTTTCTTCACATGTTGATATCAAAAGTGCTTGAATATCTCTCAAAGGTTTCCTGTAAGTTAATGAAAGCTTCTTCTCTCTTTTTAAAATGTTTGTTTGATAATGACACTATGCTCATGACAAATACTCATCGAATGTTGATATCACCGTGAAAAGAAAAGTCATATACATATTTGTAATAAACTAAATTGTCATTCTACCAAGTACTTTACTTATAATTCTAATTCTTACTTCTCCCTACTACAATTAAATGAATTTAGCTAATATTATAAATTTTATTTATTTTTACCAAAATAAGTTTTGCTATAAAAACTGCAAAAATACTGACATTTTCTCACGTGTTCTGCATCCTCACCTCAAGCCACTCATTTGGTATCAATCAGCAGTAAGTAATCAAATAATGTATTTTATTATATAGATTACTAAGTAGTATGGCTTATATGTGAACAGACATATTGACAACTCTACTTGTACTTCATAATAAAATAGAAGACAACATTTTTACAGCCATCTAATGGACACTGCAGCGATAAGATTAAAATTCATAAAATTTTAATATTATAGTGAACATTTCTACAATCATCTAATGGGTACTGCGAAGAGAAGACAAAAAGTAGTCTGAAGCAAACGAGAACGAATTATTTACTGGTGTTTACAAGGAAAGCTCGACAAAGATTTCTTCGGCTAGTGTCCCTCTTCCATTGTACGGATCCGACCCAAAAAGAGAGCGCGCGCAGTGTTCCCGTCGTCCGTGTCCGTCCGCACACAATCCGGGACCGTACAAACTGCGGGCGGTCCTATACAGAGAACAGGCGCTGGCCAGATAATTCTCCTCCGGGCTGATGGTGGATAAAGGGAGAGGGGCGATGGGGTGGAAATATATTGACGGGGCTTCGCCCGAAACTGTGAGCTAGTAAATCGTCCGGGGAACCACCGCCACAACCACCATCAACCCTCTCCGATAAGACATGTCTTTGCTACCTAATTCATGGCTTCACACAGAGAAACACACACAAGCACGATATGAGGAGAAAAGGAGAGAGGCGGATAGAGAAAGAGTATTTGAGAGAATGAGGAAGGGGGTAGGGGGGTATTGTAGTGAGGATGAAAGGGTGCGGGTAGGAAGAGAAGTTAAACGCGGGCCGCACAACCTACCAGTCCTCTAGCGTTTGTTTCATCTCCTGGTCTATCATAATTGTTTCTCCATCAACTACGAATGAGACAGGTGGATGGATAGATAGAGAAGAAAGTTGGGTCATAAAGGGACAGAGGACGGTGGAATGTAAAGGGGGAGGTGGGGAAGATAGTGCCAGCCATTAAGTTTAGAAATAGCATTACATGTCCGCGAGATAGATTAGGAAAACGCCAAAACGCGTCCACTTGATGGATGGTAGTTCTCCTCCCCCAAACACCTTACACTCCATGGACAGGAAATTCCACAGATTTGTTCTTTTTCTGATGAGGCTAGGGTATGAATATTACGTGGAGCTCAATGGGATGGAAAGCCAATCGAAATTGCGTTTCTAATGCATCGTTATAGGAACCACACTAGAGTTTAGGTTAAAACCCCAAATTAATATGTATAGTAGGATTCAAATAGTTCGAGGGTTAATTTTAAATACGAAGCGAGGTCAAAGCAGAGCCGAAAACACTGAAACAGATTCAAATATATAGATTTTTGTAGTCACAAAACAATTATTTTAATCTCAAAATTATTCATTTAGGTTGGGATATAGGATACTCGGGGAAAAAATAAAAGTTTTTGCAGTTTTTATATCAAACCTTTTTTTGGGAAAAATAATTCAAAACTTTCATAAATATCTGTCAAAAGTTTCCTAGTTTAATGACAACTTTTGCTTTTCTTGTAAAAAGTTTGTCATCTAATGCTCGTGATAGATATTTAAGAACTGTTGCGGTCACCATGAGAATAAAATTAAACTCTAAGTTTTTTATTAATTCTGGCCAAACAAATATGTTGCCATAAAAACTGCAAAAAACACTCGCCTTTTCTCGCGCTGCCTACATCTTAACTTTAACATGCATCAAATAAAGTAAAAAAGTTTAGAGAGAAAACCAAATTATGTACAGTACAAGATATCCGCCTCGGTGAGATAGCTGGCTAACGCGCCGGTCGTGTTAGCTCGACTGCTGAGGACGGGGATATACCGGTTCGAATCTCGGTCGGGTGAACTGGGGGTGGTTTTTCCTAAATGGTTTTCCACGCAAATACGGGTTCACTTCCTCTAAATTCAACCTTTCCCAATTCCTAATCCATTAGCGTAATTAGTACTTAAAGCGTATAACCCGAACGGGTAGTAAGACGCGGTGCTAAATATTAAATATGATATTATTACAGTACACGATATTATGTTATGCCTCTAAATTTAACTTTATGTATTCCTACGTTTAATGTATAATTTTAATCTTTAGTCAATGTTAAAGAATTTTCAATTAGCTGTTCTAAAAATTATTATAGTGAAATATGTCATATCTAGTTAAATATTTCAAATATTATAGTATAATATTGACGTTCTCTTCTTCCTTCAAAGTGTTTCAAAGATGTAAGTTTTATTGTGGGTGTTGAAGATTAAGTGAAGGAGATTTGGCTTTCGGTTATGACATTCCAAAGATTCGCAAGAACCTACAAATCATGTGATCTGCAGCTGTATTCTGTGAAATACAATAGCAATATTCATAAAATAAAACTTTTCTTAGCTCGGAATTTAAATAACCATTTGAGCTATATGCTTAGCATAAAACTAATAATATAGTAAATTAATGTTAACAGTATTACCAGAAAAAAGTTTGTATTTTCGAAAAGGTCGTTTTTGCAAAAATCGTACAGTAGCTACGTATTTTTTAATTTAAACAAAAAATCACCCTAGCATTTCAAAAAATTAATAAGCCGTATTTTTAACGACACATTAAAAATTTCTTTAATTTTTAAAAAAATGGTAGTAAAAATAAAAATTGTTTCATCAATGGTGGCTACTGGGTGAACGTATTTTCAATTTTAAGGTTCTTATACATGCGACACGACAATAGCTGATGAGTGAATATTATTACTCACACAATTTGGTGGCTGAAGCCCTAAGGCCTCACTCTCGAAGGAGACTAAACTGCCAAAAGCTGAAAGATCAGGGCTCTAATCCTGGTCGGGGGGGCTGAGGGTGGTTTCACTTAAATGGTTTTAACTCTCTCTCCAAGTAAATGCGGGTACACTTCCCATTTCCTTTGGTATCAATCTTCATCATCCCTAATACATTAGCGTAATTAGTGCATTGGCGTATAGCCCAAACTGGTTATAGGACGTGGTGATAATAGTAGGCTAAAACCCAGAATATCAGGGCGCGGCGGGGAAATTAGTGGAAGGGGTAATAGCTTGTAGAGGCGCGGAGGTGCGGGGGTGTTGTTCCCGCGGTGGTGGGGGTATGATCGCGTGGTGCATTCATGTACTGGGGCATCGAGGGGAAATG